>OOFG01047810.1:0-15154 GCA_900323295.1 Molva molva
CTCCTGGTTCCTCTGGACCAGCCGCACCCTGTAGACCACATTTGAGCTGTTCCATCAAGGTTCATGGCGGACCAGCCCTGAACCGTTGGTTCGATAGTGGGGGAGAGATCCTTTTCATCTCGGGGCAGTAGACCCATGAGCACCAGGAGCAAAGTCCGACCCCTGGCAGTAAGAGTCATAGACCCGCTTCTGCCGGGCCCCCAGCGTCTGTCATGCACCTCCTGCAGCCTTCCTCAGAGGGGGCGTGAAAACTGTTCCGGCCCAGTTTGCCCTCCACCTAGGGCTCCCGAGGTCCGAAGACCAAGTGGCCCGGGTGCAGAGTTTGGCAGAACTGCAGGGTCGCTACCACCAGGGTGACCCTCACCCGGTCCTCAGCACGCTGGCAGAACTGCAGGGTCGCTACCACCAGGGTGACCCTCACGCTGGCAGAACCCTCTAGTGGTCGACCAGCTGAACCCTGGCTCTTCAGCGGCAGTACTTCTCTGAAAACACCAGGTTTTATTTGCTAGGGTTGGTGGCGGGCACAGGCCTACATTGTTGAGTTGAAATGATAAGCATAAATTGTGTTTACAAGATGTATTAAAGTTATGATAGCTATAATGTCACAAGGATTGTTTAATGTAGACTTCCTTATGTGTAGGTGACTCATTCATCATTCTGAGCTGAGATAAATCGAGTGTAGGGCTCATTAACCAGCATTCCTGCAACATATTGGTTGTAGGTATACTATCTGCACCTCGGCCAGTGGGGATTTACCTTGACGGAGTTCCACTTCGACCCGTTTGGAAAGGACAACGTCGCCCTCTAGTGGATATTTTCTGAAGTGAGGACTATTTGAAGGAAGGCCCCATAGAAGTCATAGTATTATTTGTATTTAATTTGTATTATTGATATTGTAGGCCTACACAACGGGGCATTACGTTGCTGCTGCCACTGGGTACGTGTCTGCTGTCACTGTGTAAAGTATGTTGAGGGATTTATTAGTTTCCTAAAAAAATCGAACAATTAAAAAATAAAAAATAAAATAAACTGGTGTTTGTCCTTGGGCTATAGGTTGGCATTAACAAATGTGTAATTGAAATGGCATTATGGACTCAATATTTGGCAAAATCTCTTATCTTAAAAGAATCAATGAACATAGTCCACAAAGTTTTAGTTTAAAGATAAGGAATCCCTGATCTTAGCAGATGATTATGTTGACAAATGATCAGACAAAAATACAGGTACAAAAAGAGGAAGCAGGGTCACATGACCAATAAGGTATACAGGTATAGGTTGCAATAAAAAATAAGTTGTTATCCTGCCCGCCACAAAAGTAAGTTACTCTACAATGTTTAGTTAGGCCTACACATACATGGAATATGCTGAATGATTGTCCAATTCATTCTGGTAATTAGTTGTGATAGTTATTCTTTTATGGGTAGGCCTACATTTTCATTGGTTTTCTTATTTGTTCATTTAAATTAAGTGTGGTTCATTTTGACCCAGCCCGTTACTTTAATTACGACAGGATGTAGATAACAACAAAAAAAGGAAGTATTTGGGGAAACAGGAAATAAATTCTAACATTCCCTTGTGGCTGAGAAAGATTATCTAAATGTTTGCTCTGAGATAAAGATACTACATGCATATGGAAGACACATTAAATTAGATTAAAATCACTGATCTCTGAAAGTCTTAAATGGCTAGAGCCTGATCCTAGATCTGTTCAAAGGGAGGTAGGAGTTCAAAAGGAGAGGGCAAGATTTGACTTGGAAAAAGCTACGTTAGAGGCTATGTAGACGCTGCAAATAAAGCAGTTTACAGACTATGAGGCAGCAGCAGGCACAATACGTTGTCACTCAGGTGAATAATTGGTCATCCATGCTTCAGATTGAAAAATATGTTTGAAATGCTTACTTTCATACATGCCATTACTTTTCCCATTAAGTGATTCATCAGAATTGCCTGGAAAGGATCTGTAATTTCAAAGGAGCATGATGGTCGCTTCCTGCCTTAGAATAGTTTGTCAAATGAGGAAGAGAATCAGAAAATGTCCAGTGTTCACATTTTGTTTTCCGTTAGGTCCTACATTAGGAAACAAAGAAGCAAACTGTTCAAATTAAAGCATTTACTAGGCCTATCTGGGCCTGCTGTTTGTTTTACACACGTTGATGTAGGCCTACAGGTCGCAAAAGGGTGTTTAGCTATATCTGTAACAGTACGGCCTGCCTCATTGGGCAATAAGAGTATCTAACCAGTCCAAACCAAGAACTGCAGTGAAACACACCCACTTGACGGCTGAGAGGAGTACTTCCCCTGGCTTCAATACAACAAGAGAGCAGAAGGTGTACTGGGACTTCCTTAAGTAGTCCCGCCCTAAGTGAGCACGCTACCATTAGGTCTACATGCAAGTATGTTGACAGACATCTATGTGCATGTCTGTGCACGTAGTTCACAGGTTTGCAGACTCACTGAAGCACAAGCATGTTTCAGGCTTCTGCAAGAGTGGTGTTTGGTGTTGTGGTTTTTAAGTTGAAGTTCACTTGAGCATTTCTTAAGAAGACGTGACCTTTATTTGGTTTCAAGGGGAAAACAATGGCAATTTGTTATACTTTGCTTTTTGTTATATATAAAAACATTCTTTTGTTATACAGCCATTTTATGCCATAGGGTTGTCACAATCTCTAGGACTACTTGTATTCAGCAAAACATCATTCAGCCTACTGTACAGTGCAATCTTTGCACATGGGTGGGTAGAATAGATAGTAGTACAATAGTAAACTAACGTGTGGCCCTAATACATTGACCAAGTAACACTGTGACATTGCTGGTAACACCGAGACATGGCTGAAAACACTGATATTGCTGGCATCACTGTGACATTGCTGGTAGTGGTAACATTGTCCAGCAGCAACATTGCTACAATAGGAAGAAGTTGAGTCACCGCCCTATCATGTAGTCTCTGCTGTCCGCTGTAATAGCAGCTGTAGGGTGGAGTTTAACGCTGTCTCGAAGAGCGGATGTAGACGGAACCGAGGGAAATAGTTCTCTTCTTGGGCTCCTGTAAAACATTTTTCCGCTAGAAATACCGTCCATATTTCGTGTTACTAGTTCATCGGGTACCCGGCGATTACAAGTACTCGCAAAGGTAAGTCCATGTTTTCTTTCTCCGTGAGGTTGTTCGGTAGAAGTTTGGTTCTAGCTGGGTCCGTAAAAGTTTCCACTCTGCAAAACTTCACGTCATTTGTCTAACGTGTTTTCTTGTGGAGGTCGACGATGTGGATCACTCGTTTCTAGAGATGGCAGAAAACGCAAAGGCAATCGTTTTATTGTTGGAATTCCAATTTTACAACAACGTTATGTGTGTAGCCGCTATAATTCACGTGACATGTTGCTTTCGTTTATAGAGCGCAATAACTGCCCTTTTTACGAGAATATGTGTATAATCAGGCAAATTGTGGCAATATGAAATATTGGAGTAGTAAATGTTTGTCAGTAGACTGTTTGGTTTTTAAACTGTGCACTTGTATTTGTAAAGGTTTTTCATCATTTTGACTGTAAAGAATTTGAACACACTCCAACTCCACGCATTCCCCAAATGGGCTGACAAGTCTGTTTTTGTTTCTACTGGCTATTTTTTTTCAGTATAATTTATGCCCTACGTATGCCTACTTCAGGAATAACCGTAGCCCGTGGCTATGCGTTTACAAGACAGGAATGTGTTCACATGGCATGCCTATCTTTCAGTAAACACCCCTAGAGTCACGGAACGACTAAAGGCAATTGTTTCAATGATGGCTGGAGGCAGCGTGATTTTTTTTTTTAACTTCCAAGCCAGTTCTTTCAAACCACGCCCCACACAACGCTGCGCTCAGACCTATTTGGTGATTGGACACTTAGCGATTGGCTGCCCAGACCCTGACGTGTGCATATTCGCATCCGGTTGTCAGTCGCGAATCGACATTCTACTTTCAGCCATGCATTCTACAACCACTGCATTGATTTACTCCATGTGCATTACAGAAGCATTTTGTAGTCTCGTGTTAAATCCAACATTATTGTTTTTTTTAAATAAAAATGGGACATTTATGTTTTTGTATATTAAACATTTGATGGTGGAGGTAGGCGTACAGTATTATACCTAACGTAAATAACATGGCACGAGTAATATGGGTGAAATAGTGAGGCATTATTGGGGAAAAACGTTTGTGTTGAGAGTAGGCTATGGGATCATCATCACTAAATGCTCTGTTTATTTATTTTTGTGTATCACTAGTATTTCATACACTTTATGGTCTTACTGAGCATACCAGTCAAATTGATAATATGTACTTTATTAATCCGAGACACAAAATCAACTATAAGTGTAGCCTTTTCTGTCTATTGAATGTAAACAGATTCTGATGAAATGTGTTGCAGTAGTTTATGTTTATAATAAGAAGTCTTGTACACATTCCTGTCCATTGTTCTCTCTGCCTCACAATGCTCAACTGACATTTGAAAGAGGAACTTTTTGTACTTTTAAAACAATTTGACTTGTTATACCGGGAGGAATATTGCTCTTAATATTGGCAGTTTCCCAACCTTGGACCAGGTCCACACTTGGGTTTCCCTGATAAGCATATGGGCCGCAGGATATCTGACTTAATAAGCTATCAATATTTGATGATACAAAAAACTATAGGTTTGAAAGTTTGAAAAAGGCCAGTATATGTGAACAGATTTCCTAATGATTTGTACCCAAGTGTTAACTACTACTAATCAATTAGTGTGGCCCGGTGTATACACATTCATCAGGGCTTTCCTGACTCAAAATCAGGCAATGGCAGAACCTCAACTACTGGGTCCCTGTCCTGAAGCCAAAGGGGAACTTTCTACATCCTTGTGGAAGTAGGAGTGGTCTGTGAAAAGTTACCTGTGCAGCTATTGGAACATGGGCCTTGAAGGTTGCCTAATGTGCTTTTTGATGCCCACTGTTTATATTCTGCTTATTCACACGTATACACGTATGTTAAAATGAGAAACGGTTGTACACGCCAATATTTCCTCCTGAACCGATTTTGTTTTAATTCGCAGGACACCGATTATTTATTAAAGTTGTGAACAGCGCTATAATGATCGCTGCATATGAACTGTCCGAGACGCTTAACCCTCTCTCGGACGCAGCCAACAACCTTAACTGCTGTCTAATAGTCCATCCACACTTCCACATACACTGGGGCTTTAAAACAACGTGTCCGAGAAGCCTAACCCTCTCCTGGATACAGCCAACAACATTAACCGCTGTCCAGGCGGAGCTCCAGGCATGCACGCGGAGCTCCAGGCGTGCACGCGGAGCTCCAGGCGTCCAGGTGGAGCTCCAGGCATGCACGCGGAGCTCCAGGCGTGCACGCGGAGCTCCAGGCGTCCAGGCGGAGCTCCAGGCGGAGTTCCAGGCAGAGCTCCAGGCGTCCACGTGGAGCTCCAGGCATCCAGGTGGAGCTCCAGGCGGAGCTCCAGGCGTCCACGCGGAGCTCCAGGCGTCCACGCGGAGCTCCAGGCGTCCGTGGCGCTAGCACACGTTGTTTTTGTGATGCCACAAAAAGAACGGGACCTGAGTTCTGAGCAGAGTAGAACGTTTCACAAACCGGTTGGCGGAGACTCGCATAGACATGGATTTTACACCATTTTGTTTCTAAATTAGTTAATTAGTTTAGTAACAGGGACAAAATAGCATTGATTACTATGTTCAAGGATGTACAAAACTTACTAAGATGTTTGAAACAAAACAAAAAGGAAAGTTTGCGTTCAATCTTAACTAGAGCACCTTTAAAGCCCTTCTACATAGGCTTTATATTCAGAACGTTATGGCCGCCCCTAACAAACTAATTTAAATTGATCCAAGCCAATCTGCAGTTACACTATACTTCCGCTTTCATATTTGGTTCAATAACTAGCATGGTTAACTACATTAGATTTTTGCTGAACCAAACAATTTATTTTAGGATGTCAATGTTTTCTGCTTGCTATTTCATTTGTACACATTTCCTCATGTGATCCTTCTCATTTCTGAAGTTGGAAATTAGGGAAGGAAGCTTGTTTATAGCACTGTGTCTGCCAAATGTTTGCAATGTCTTCTCAAATGAGAATGAGGAGGGCTAAAAGGTCCCATTGTTGGTTCTACGGGTTTAATTGTGTTTTTGATTTCCGTTCATTAAATACTATAATTTGGGGGTTCTGTTCTTTCAGGAAGGGATCATTTGGTTGATAGAATAAAAGACATTAGAATAAAATAACATTACAGTTGCTGAGATTGCTTGCTGATTGCAATGATGCCAGCATGCTTCATTCCAAGTCTTTCAAAATCCATGTCTTTCAAGAGTCCATGATAAAACTCGGGCTTGTTGGTGTTTAATCTATTTCAGGAAGTATGTGGCGTAGTGCACTCTAAAGGGATCTGCACTGTGTGATTTTGGAAGCAACATGCTCTGCAGGGGCTGATCTGCATCACGTTCCTCAGCAGGCCTTATTTGGTCAGACCAGGGTGTGCTGCTGTTGCCTCACTGAAACAAAACATTTGTTATAAATTCCGTAGGATTTCCAAGACTTGCTCAAGAATTGTTTTATACATTTTTGGGTGAACTTTTTTATGCCCACAGTCTGGGGAAAATAACACCATAATATAGGGAATTATTTTTTGTTTTTGTTTTGTATTTAAAAGTTAGTTAATTTTACATTTCATTAATCAAAAGCGCTTTTTATATAATTATTTTGCGTTACAAGGTTGTTACATTGGCACAGGGTAACGTTTTGTCTCAGTTGCTCTGGAATTGGCCTTTATGTTGGGATGAAATGCCTTGTTTATCTTGCTAGGTCTCACCCCATTGTAATGTTTATCATTCCTTTTACATGCTATGCTATATAGTTGTTGAACCAAGTGCTCCTTTCTTTGTAATTGATAAAGATTAAACAATGTGCAACATTTGAGATGGTTAGTTCACTGAAATATAACAAATTCTGATAATATTAATATAAATATCTCTAAATGTCCACATGCACTCTTTTCAAGCAGTGTATCTAGGGACCATCTTTTAAAAGTGCAAGCAGCCACTTTTAAAAGACCAATAGCTTATATTACTTAACCAAAAAGAGTAACTTCCTCTTCAATTCGTAGATGTGTTGTGGAAACATAACATAACATAATATGATGCCTTTATTCAGGCTCTCTCATGCAACACTTCTTAAAGGTGCAGAGACAGTATTCGCTCTTTACAACTCTAAAATCTTGCTCACAGCAGCTTTAACTAAATGTTGATTGATCATGTGTGACATAATGGCCTCATAAGGTAATTTGTTTGTCAGCTGGAGTAGTGAGATGGAGCTGTCTATGGTTGTTGGGGGTGTTGGTCATGTGGACTGTTTGCATTTCCTGTAACAAACACAGCCAACACACAACTAGTACTTCCTCACAGTGATGCTGTTCAGAGTATTTCTAAATGGAGTATTTAATGGTATAGCCGTACTAGAACAAAAAACATAATTTGCCTCAAAACAACATTAGTGTGTAAAAGTGTAATGGGCGTGAAATATGAAACATTATCAATGTGCCGTCCTTTAGTGCCAAACATCACGGCATGGCGAGTCGCCGTTAGAGGGAACGCGTAAAGAAGGCCGTCTTTCTTAGAATGACAACAGAAAACACATATTTTGGACTACTTCATGCAGTACCTTCTCGCCCGAACACTTCTCAGCGCAGTTCAGTCCCTCTGCTACTTGCTAGGAGACATCACCATAGCTACATTTGGTTATCCCCAGTTTACGGCGGCTGGGTGTTGAAAGTAGTAGGTGTCGTTTGAACATGGGAAGTTTCAGTGTCAAACACTTCATTCTGGTGAAATTCTATGCATCAATTTGTTCCTTTTCTGAACATTTCTTTATTTATGAAAAGGAAAACACAAAGTAATGTATCAGGTGACCATTGAAAATATAACGGAATAAAATGCACTAAGGCTCTTATACATTCTGTATTGCTTTCACATATTTATTCTCCTGTCGTTCAACTTTTCTTATTTATTATAAACCCTTGCTGAATGAACACACATAATAGGCATGATTTGCTCTTCAGTCCTCTTTGTGTCTTTTGTTTGGGGAATTGTATGTCTGTGTTTTTGGTAGTAAAAAAACACCCATTGCTGAAGGGTCGGCTTAGCTCAGGAGGTAGCTGAGTAGCTCCTCCTAGCTGAGTGTCGAGGTGTCCCTGAGCAAGGCACCTAACCCTAATTGCGCCCGACGAGCTGGCTTTCACCTTGCATGGTTGACTCTGTCGTCGGTGTGTGAATGTGTGTATGAATGGGTGAATGTTAGGCAATATTGTAAAGCGCTTTGAGTGGCCACTGGTTAGAAAAGCGCTATATAAATGCAGTCCATTTACCATTTACCATTTGAAGAAATAAGACCCGCCCCTGTTGGCGGCATTGTTGCGTCGAGAGGAACGTTATAGCGGGTTTTCAAAATAAAAGTCCTCCGCTTCTTTCATGTTTTTGTTGGGGGAGACAAATGCCCGTGTTCTAAATATTGAACAAATACGTTTCGCACCACAATGCTTGCCTATTGTTGAAAGTATTGTAGGATTTCTCTTTCTTTCTCTTTCATTATTTCTTACTTTCTCTTTCACTTCGTCTCTTTCTCTTGCTAAATGTGGGGTCAGTGGTCTTTGGCACTATGTCGATGGACAGACAAACATTGTGATGTTTAGTTTCTCAAGCTATATCCTATACATCTCCTACCGCTATAAAGTGACAAGGAAGACTTTTGATTTTTTAAGCCAATGATTTCAATTTTGGGCATTTTTCTTTGGCTCAAAGCAAAGTAAATATGGCTGGATATTGTATGTTATTGTATGTATACAGTATACAATATAGAGTAAAGGAAACCAATCCTAACTGGATGTGAGGTATTAACCCGGACAATCTTTAGGCTTCATTCATGATTATGCTTCATTAATTGTAGAGCGCTGGATGATCTTATAATTGTTCAGCCAAATCATAGAATCACAGAATATATTTAGACGACAGTACTACAGTATCAATGAAAAAGCTATTTAGAAGTGTATGTATCACCATGGATATATTTTTACAAAAAAGTGTATGTGTCTGTCAAGATAAAAAAGATTGTACAGACTAGAACATGTTGTATTTGATATGGTAATAATCCATTACCATACACAACAGATGTCTTACTGCCAGGAAGAGATAAGTCATTGTTGTTGTGTATCAGTTAACTAGCATGACTCAAGCGTTCAGACATTAGATTAAGGGAATACTGGTCATGCACGGATGTGGCAGACTTCAAGATAGCTTCAATAGAAAGAGGATAGAAATGTTGTCAAACTGAAGATCCCTTATAAGGTTGGAAAATACATTCAAGTAATTTGACATTACATTGTCCAATTTACACGCATACAATTGAGACTGTGCAAACATTGCTCACATCTTGGTACTTGGAATCCATAATGTTTGACTTGGCATGAACATCACACCGCAACTCCCTAGAATGTACTAATATGTAATAACATTATGGAACAGCATTTAACTACAGTGTGGTTAGCGGTAGGGGTTCAGGTAAGGAATAGGCAAAAAGCAGGCTCCACGCTAACCCTAAGTCAGCCTGTTGTTACAGGCTGTTCCATAATGTTGTAATATAAGAAGTACATGCCCCTACAGGTTGTTACGTTGCTTATTGCTGTGTAATAACATTGTAACAAGGACACTGTAGTGAAAGGTGTTACTGCTTCAGCTGCAATAGTGCAAGGCCGTTTGTACAAAGTCACTGGATTGAGAGTGATTGTTTAGCTGCTGGTCCCCTTCGGGGACGAATGGAAGTACATATTCATTATTGTATGTTATCCAAACTATCTTCGTTCCTGGCTAAATTTGAAAGCACACATGGCTGGTACGTGAACCTCCCAGCAACATGCAATGGCCCCACTGGTCTGACTTAATAAGCCATCAATATTCAGCTTCTGGACGGGTGCCGCACTGCAGCCAATAGGCCGCATTGATTCCTCGGTGGTGCGCAGTGGTATCAAGAACTATATCATGAAATCAGATTTACAACTGGGAAGGGAGTTTTTCCCATAAAGCCTCAACAATATAATTCCCGATCTGAACGCATTCGCAACATTGCCGCTAAACCCAATTGAACAACTGTTTTTATTTGGAAACTGTGTTAAAGGTTGATGTTGTGGTCTCGGCATGTGGCAGTTAACTAGAAACCGATATTGTTACAGCACATTCTACTGTGGTTGGTATGCTTAAAAGGTGAAAGGATTTAAGAGCTATTATTGGAGTGTAATTTGTTAGAAAAGGCATAGCCAACCGTCTGCTACTCACTAATAGCTGATGGATGGCTAGGCCTTTTCTATGTTGTAAGATACAATCATGCATCGCATGACATTGTGCCAGAACATTGTTGATTCCTCTATCTCAGTGTCATTTGGAATGTAATCGTTGTTCTGCTTCCATCTCCAGGAACAACCGGGGAACACGTGAGAACCGCAACCATGGTGGCGTTGTCACTGAAGATTGGTGTGGGAAACGTGGTGAAGACCATGCAGTTTGAGCCCTCCACCATGGTCTTTGATGCCTGTCGCATCATCAGGGAAAGAGTCCCTGAGGCCCAGCTGGGTCAGCGTGAGTACTGTTTCTTTCTTATTCAATGTATCCTGTGTTTTGTCTTTCTTGTAAGAACTAATAAAGAACTAAAACAATACAATGCTTTCACACAGTTTAAGGAGTTTTCACACTATGGCTAGCCCAGGGCTAACGTTTAACTTATCCCTGTGCTAAGAGAAGTTTAGCCCAAGGTTGAGAAGTGTGCACTGTACTTAAACATGTGTCCTCATGAAAAATGCACTGATACTTTGTTGATGCGCTGTGAAACAAACATTTAAATCCACCTCTTGTGTCGCCACGTAGGTTTTGACCAAAACACCCGTGGTTGTTTACGTCACTGGTTTGAGCGCAGCGCTCCAAACATGGCCGCACTCTGGATGTACTGGTAATAACTGGTGATGCGACACAATGAGCGGGTTTAAATGTTTGTTTTGCAGCCTATCAACAATGTATCAGTGCGTTTTTCACGAGGACACAAGTGTGTGTACAGCGGTTAGAAAGACCAGTGTAATTTGGTACCCAGCCATCTGCGGTGCTGACAGAGTATGACTCATAGGCAAAGTGTGTTCATACATGATCACACAGAGCACAAGAGACCAATATGGGGCTAGAATAGAACAAACTCCAGAAAGGGCTTCAAAACAATTCAGAGGTGAAACCACAATGCACACGTATCCCCACCAATGCAGACACATGCATACACATGGATGGATATAGATACTAGTTGGTTTTGTTTTGTGATTTGTTTGTCCTGATGTTTGTCCTGGTGAACAAATCACCACAAATTTGTATCTCTGGGCAAAGGGGACCTAGCAAGAATTCCTAAAATAGAAATGCATGCTTGACATGAAAGGTGTTCACATACATGCATGTACACAAAGACTTGCTGTGCCTTTTTGCAGCCAACGACTACAGTCTGTTCTTGTCGGATGAGGATCCTAAAAAAGGAATCTGGCTTGAGGCAGGCAAGGCCCTTGACTACTACATGTTGAGGAATGGGGTGAGTGAAAAGACCTGCAAACAAACATAAATCGACACAATATAATCTAAAATCAATAAAAGTCTGTAGCCCTTCGCTTGCTGTCTCTGGGCAGTCTGGCCCCCATTTGAAATATAATAGTGACGTATATCACTGTGGAACTTTTAATAATATATACCTTGTCCTCCAGGACACTCTGGAGTACAAGAAGAAACAGAGGCCCCTGAAGATCCGCATGCTGGATGGAACCGTTAAAACTGTCATGGTGGACGACTCCAAGATTGTCAGCGACATGCTTATGACCATCTGTGCCAGAATAGGTCAGCACATCACGCTTTGCCCGTCTATTAATCTGCAATTTTATGTCTATAATGCATTATTTTTAATGGCAGATATAATTGAAAGTATATATGTAATATCTAAGGAAAGAAAGTGGAGGGGGAATAGGCAACACTGTTATTAATCCTGTGTGTGTTTTATGGAAGGAGTTGAGATGGCGTCATCTATCCAGTTTGTGGAATATTGTTTGTTTTAACCTCACTCCATTTTACACGTAGGCATCACAAACTATGACGAGTACTCCCTGGTTCGAGACGTGGGCGAGGAGAAGAAGGAGGAGACCACGGGTACTCTGAAGAAGGACAAGACCTTACTACGAGACGACAAGAAGATGGAGAAGTTGAAGCAAAAACTGCACACAGACGATGAGCGTACGGCACTTCTCCATAATCTAACATTACATAAATGCTGTGGTATTAATGACCGTGAGTAAAACATGGATTCCCCCCTCTAGTGAACTGGTTGGACCATGGCAGAACGTTGAGAGAGCAAGGTGTGGAGGAGATAGAGATGCTGCTGCTCAGGAGAAAGTTTTTTTATTCGGACCAGAATGTTGATTCCAGAGATCCAGTCCAGCTCAACCTTCTCTACGTCCAGGTTCATCTCTGACTTAATCATTCATCTCATCAATAATAAAAGCTAACCCTAACTGAATGTTATTTATTTATCTTGGATTATTTGAAGATGTGTTCATGTGTAATATGTTATTTAATATGAATTCCAAAGGTCAGTAATTTCCCTACAGGAAAAATAAAGACTTGAAGAGTATTGCAATACTAGATCAGTGTTTAAGTCTGTACTACTCCTTTAGATGTTGTTTAATCATGATTATTTATTTTTTCTTTCTTGCGCATTATGTGTGGTGTGTGTGATGTGTTGTGTGTGGTGTTTTGTGTATTGTGTGTTGTGTGGTGTGTGTGTGTGCTAGGCCCGTGATGACATCCTGAATGGATCCCACCCAGTCTCCTTTGAGAAAGCATGTGAATTTGCTGGCTTTCAATGTCAGATCCAGTTTGGGGACCACATTGAGACAAAACATAAGCCTGGATTCTTGGAGTAAGACATGTGTATTACTCACTGTAGTTTGACTTACACATTGAAATTATTTACTATAATATGTAATGACGTGTGGTTGGTTAGCCAGTTGAATAATTCTGGTACCAACATTTTCTTCTTCAGTTTAAAAGAGTTCCTGCCCAAAGAGTACATTAAGCAGAAAGGCGAGAAAAGGATCTTCCAGGTAAGAATTGGGCGTTTTGGTCTTGACAGTCCTATTCAGTCAGTGTGTTTTGGTCTTGACAGTCCTATTCAGTCAGTGTGTTTTGGTCTTGACAGTCCTATTCAGTCAGTGTGTTTTCATGCACACTAGAAACCAGGTAGTAACCCGGTTACCTAACTGGCACGTAAACTGGTTATAAAACCCGGTGCCCCCTCCTGTCACTGTACCAGAGAGTTATCAATGCTTTGAGGATGTATTTGGTTATCAGGAAATCTTGGTTTTCCTTTTGAAGCAGTGATCTATTAATATGTAAAATATATTTTTGAATATAATATGATTTTTTTTTGTTATTGAAGTAAATGCATGACCATGGAGAATGAAATGCTACAATTTGACAAATCATTTTCTTTGCAGGCACACAAAAACTCCCAGAATATGACAGAAATCGAGGCTAAAGTCAGCTACGTCAAGCTTGCTAGGTCACTCAAAACGTATGGCGTGTCATTCTTCCTTGTGAAGGTAAGTCCATCGATGACATTAAAGCTAACAGGATTTAAAATGATATCACCTGACATGTGATGCATATCGTTTTCCACTTGACCGTCATTTGTGATGACACACATTGTAACGTTAACTTTGGTCAAACCTTTTGCAGGAGAAGATGAAAGGGAAGAACAAGCTTGTGCCCCGCCTGCTGGGTATCACCAAAGAGTGTGTGATGAGGGTGGATGAGAAGACCAAGGAAGTGATCCAGGAATGG
Organism: Molva molva; assembly: GCA_900323295.1. Lineage (NCBI taxonomy): Eukaryota > Metazoa > Chordata > Actinopteri > Gadiformes > Lotidae > Molva > Molva molva. The sequence goes on from OOFG01047810.1 coordinate 13,932, forward strand.
AACCTGACCAACATTAAGCGCTGGGCTGCTTCCCCAAAAAGCTTTACTCTGGTTGGCCTCCATGTTTGCCTATCGATGGACATGTTTTTAAATAAAAAAGTGATAATAATAATTGATCACTTATTCATTAATGGATGTCTCTCAACCTAGGACTTTGGTGACTACCAAGACGGTTACTACTCCGTGCAGACCACTGAGGGTGAACAGATAGCTCAGTTAATTGCTGGCTACATCGATATCATCCTCAAAAAGGTAAGTAACACATGTGTGTTCATTGAGAATGCAATACATTTTACAGTGCTGTATTGGTGTGTGAATGGCCTATTATACTGATGCATGTGCTCAGGGGACGAGATTAAAATCTGGATACCCCATGCTTTATGGTGAGTGGTAGATATACACATATCTGCCACATACATCATAGATTTAAAATAAAAAACACCAGAAAAATGGAAAACAGAAAACTCTATGCTATGCTAAGGTCAATAAATATGATTAACAAATAGTGTTGTTATTGTCTACACAGAAAAAAAGTAAAGACCACTTTGGACTAGAAGGAGATGAGGAGTCTACCATGCTGGAAGACTCTGTGTCTCCTAAGAAGTAAGTACCTTCAGTATGCTAGTAGTAATATACCTTCAATATGCTAGTAGTTATGTACCTTCAATAGGCTAGTAGTAATGTACCTTCAGTAGGCTAGTAGTAATGTACCTTCAGTAGGCTAGTAGTAATGTGCCTTCAGTAGGCTAGTAGTAATGTACCTTCAGTACGTTAGTAATAATGTGCCTTCAGTAGGCTAGTAGTAATGTACCTTCAGTAGGCTAGTAGTAATGTGCCTTCAGTAGGCTAGTAGTAATGTGCCTTCAGTAGGCTAGTAGTAATGTGCCTTCAGTAGGCTAGTAGTAATGTACCTTCAGTACGTTAGTAATAATGTGCCTTCAGTAGGCTAGTAGTAATGTACCTTCAGTAGGCTAGTAGTAATGTGCCTTCAGTACGTTAGTAATAATGTGCCTTCAGTAGGCTAGTAGTAATGTGCCTTCAGTACGCTAGTAGTAATGTGCCTTCAGTAGGCTAGTAGTAATGTGCCTTCAGTAGGCTAGTAGTAATGTGCCTTCAGTAGGCTAGTAGTAATGTGCCTTCAGTAGGCTAGTAGTAATGTACCTTCAGTAGGCTAGTAGTAATGTACCTTCAGTACGTTAGTAATAATGTACCTTCAGTACGTT
>OOFG01047813.1:0-16838 GCA_900323295.1 Molva molva
GCTCTCTGGGGTGTTTGGCCAGGGAAGTGGGCACTTGAAGGTTAAAAGCATACTGTGCGATTTATAATGCAGAGGAATAGTTGAGGCGTGATGGTTTCCCCCTGGCTCTTACAGGAAGAGTAGAGGACCACAGACAGGCCAGTGTTGTAGCTTCAACAACTTGTCTAACGAATGTGATTCAATCACAGGCAACTGTGGTAGGTTTTCTCCCCTGAACTGATGTGTATCTCCATCTCACACTCTCTCACTCTGTTATCTCTCTCTAGCACTCTCTCCCCCGCTCTGTCACTAAGCCTGTCTAAATCTCTCATACTATTTCTCTTTGACAATGAAGAAACACATACAACTATACTGTAGTGCAAATGAACATTGAGGTATGCAACACACAAGCACCTGTATTAGTTTGTATTTGTCAATAGATTGTGCTGCTTAGCTAAAACGACTTATAGTGTTGGATAGTGAAGCCATTGTGAGTTGAAGGACATTCAATTTGATTGGCTTGCAGAACTGTCAGTTTAATGCTGATGAGGATAGATGTGAGCGTTGCAGAGGAATCTTCTTTGGCAATGCTACTGAAAAGACGTGTCTAGCCTGCCCATGTATCTATACTTGAAAACAAGGTAGTTTATTCTCTTTTTGTACTATTTCAATTAAGTTAAAAAAATATGACATTTGATACGTATTATCAGTGGTGTATTCGAAATAGATCATCAATATTTAACTACATTCATATGTTCTTTTGCATTGGCATAACTGTACATTAGCTCGGGAGTGAAGTATTGCCTGGGCAAACTGGTTCAAGTGGTTAAATGAAGGGCAATATTTGTCTCAGCAACAGGACATTGATCATTGATTGATAGATTGAGGACCCTAATCTCATTCTCCGAGCTAATAGAAAGGTTGGCTGAAGAGAATCTAGCTCGCATTCTGACCCGGACGCCAGAATGTTGGACAAGGAGGTCCTCCACATCTTACAGGAGACAAGAAAGAGGAACTGCACTGCTATAGTGCTGCCAAGGAGCAAGAGAAAGCACTAGCCTAAGAGATGGATGAATTTAACAATTCGTTCACCCATTCTGTTAAAAAGTATTGGACTTTGTCAGGCACCATATAACACTTCCTATGGTAATGCTTTAAGTTTCATCCAATCAAACAGCAATCTCTTTGATGACTCTTGGCTTCTCACTAACGGATGTAGTAGAAATGTTGGCAAGCTTGAACGATGCAGTAAATGGGGCCTGTCGGCTCAAGTTAAACAGCGATAAAACCCTGAGACACTTTTTGGCCAAACTCTGTGGAAGATCAAGTAGAACATTGCAGAAACAGAACATGCCAGAAATCAGCCGAAGGACTCAACAGGGCGGGATGGTGTCCTTGATTCAGATCCTCTTTCCCAGCGTCGGTGTGAGGAGGCAGTGTCTCTATTGCCTTCGCCCAGAGTAGCATGGAGAGAGATTCTGGCAGTGGCTGCACTACACATCCAGGACATAGCCAGTCCTCAGAGCTGGATCTCCAGCAGGCACAGAACCGTGACCCAGTGCTGAGTCAGACTGGTGAAGCAGTGGTTGGTGGGGGGCCAGAGACCAGCATGGAGCAGTGTGACGTCCTCGGATCCCCAAGGCCTACTATTCCCAGTGGGAAACAGGGGGGAATCCCTCCTGCTGTGTGACGGGCTGGGGTTAGGGTTAGGTCCTTGGGCTCTCTGCCCTCAAGTCCCCATGGGGGCGCGCACCTTTGGAGTCTCCTAGACGCTACATGGGCCAAGGGCCCAACCCGTCATTCTCATGCCTGCATGCAGCATTTCAAGGTGGGGGCCCCCATGGAACGGGTGGGGGTGGATTCCTTTGGCCCCCCATTTCCAGTGACTGATAAAAAACGCAACCGCTACATCCTCGTGACCGTGGGTTATTTCACGGTTATCACCGTGACCAGGGGTGCAGTTTTGAGGCGCAGGTCTTTTCATGAGGTCTGCCGGCAGCTGGGGGTGAAGAGCACACGCACTTCCCTGTTCCACCCCCAGAGGGTGGGCTGGTGGTGCACTTTAACCTAATGTTTGTCATCCAACTCACCATCCTCCATCACCACCAGCCTGAATGGGACCTGTGTTTGTGTTATAGTATTTCGTTATTATGTCAACTTACGTGTTATGTGACATTGCTCATCAATTAATAAAGTCAACAAGAAAGATATTTGATGAAATCTTACTACATTAAAAAGGGCAGATTTCCCAATCTTGGCTTGATAACTACGGCCCCAGGTCACATTCAGAAGCAAGTAGCCACAACAAAGAGGAGGAGATTCATCTGAGGTTATCACAGCAATGTTCAGAGGGAGAAACAGCCTTAAACAGCATGTACCGGTGTAGTTCCTGTTGGTAGCTGGTGGAGGATACTGCTGGCTACCGGGTTGGTTCAGTCGTAATATGAAGCTAAGGGACACTCATGGGAGCCAAACCAGAGTAAAGAAATAGGTTAAAACATTTGATTTAAATTCATCAACAGTTAACTTATTACAGTTGGTTGCTCGATATGAGAATGCTCCATTTCCTACTGATTTATTTTACTTTGTATACTTTTGTAATTGAAGAGGCCAACTCCTGATTACCAGAGGGGCTGAGGGAGAATAAGCATAATAGGTCTTTCAGGTGCTACTCTGTATAGGATTTGAGAGGTGAGTATTAAGGTTAAATAGGATGACAACAATTGCGTGGAATCACAATTCCTCCCCTACCTTGCACCAAAGTCTAGCCTGTAATACATCTTGTAACACATCACAGGACACAGAATTATTAAACAATCAACAAATTTATTCCTCAATCTCCGTTATAACATCTGAAACACAAAATCCTATAATACAGATCTTAGTCAGCAAAAGGAACAAATTAATGTGAACCGGAGCTTTGCGATGGACAGTAGCCTGGTTAAAACAGCAGCAGAGACACACTGGGAAGGCTTTCAACAAGCTCTTTCATATGTTACAGTGACCAGATATTTCCTAAATAGACAAACCACTCACTAAATTACAAAACAACTCCATGATTTGTCAACTCCAAAAAATAAAAATATGCACAATATTGCAAAAACAGGTTTTAATAATGAAACATGTAAAAGTCTGGTCAGGTAACATGGACTGTGTTTCAACCTAAATGTTCTACCATTTAACCTAACGCAGCACTATAGGGAATTGGGAGCCATCCTTCTGGAATGCAAAACCATTTTTACACACAAGATGACATCAAGATAATAAGATCAGTGCAGCAGTGAAAAAACGTTAAGTCTGGATTTTCTGTACAAACTAGGACTTGCACAGATTTTCTAAAAGTTCTAAAAGTCAGCATATTTACAGGTCTGGTCAGAAAAAAAAAGATCACATTCTCACAATCATCCTTTATTTACTCCTCCTCTCTTGCTGTGTCAATGGGTGTGAGGAAAAGGAGCAAGGGATGTGCTGGTTTATATGACAACGGTTGAAGACCAGCTCTGGGAACAACATTTATTTTGCAATAAGTGTGCTGGTCACCGTAAATGGTGACCATTGGTCAACAATACATTTATTTACTTCTGTTAATTGTGGTTTAACAAGGTAATGTGTGGCCCTGGGACGGGTGAGGGGGAACGGTAACTCAGACGTAGAACAGCCGTACCCTGGATGTGCTGACGTGGAGGTCATCATCGTAGAACTTGGTCTCAATAATCACGTTCCCACTGCAAGAGAGACATATTTAGAGAACCATTTGCAATGTCTCTATAGGATGAAGGTATACAGTAATAACAAGAGATAATCAAACAACAAAAAATGAAGGACTTTATTCTAAAACACTTTTTTATATGAATCATGCTACAAAATGTACAAAATGAACAAGCTTTACAATTTAAAATTGTGCTTTGAGTATCATAGCAGCCAATATGATGGCCACTTTAACGTTATCTTAATGGCAAATTTGTCAGTATCTGAGACTCACGTAAGTACATGAGCTGGCATCATCTGGGACTCCGGAGCTGCTTCAATCAGAGACTGCCACGTGTTGGTTGAATTGGGAATGACGAAGCCAAACTCAAAGAACCATTCTGGTGGGAGGAGGAAAGGAATAAAACATCAGGGATGTCAAAGGGAACAAAGATTCTAAACCAGTATAATCTATAATTGCAAACCGGGACTCATGCGATTTTACATAAATGGTTGAAAGAATAAATATTTCTACTAGGGTCAGGTCAATATTATTTTGGATTCTGGATCAGGTGCCAACAAAAAAAAGTAAGCAAAAGGAGCTCATGTCGAAAATAAAAACCAAAAACATTTAGAACGTGTAAATGCATGCTTATGCATCCATATTGGTATATTAACAGTTTGGAACCTTCTAAAATTGCCCAAATGTAAACCGAAAAAATAAAATACATTTGATTTAACGTAAAAAAAATTTAATTGACAAAAACGTTGACTTTCCAAACTTTGGACTAGCGCAACAGTTTATCTACTGTCCCTGTGCAATCAGCACCACTAGACACTGAGGCTGGGAAATTACATGTTGTTTACATGTTGTTTACAAGTCCCACATTATGCCTGTTGAGGTTTACCTTCTAGACATTGTCCTTTAAAAAAGACTTTTTGCTCCAACCTAAACTTCTCCAATTTCTCAGAGGAGGAAAAATTCAGTTCCCTGGATACCGCTTTACACTTGAGAATCTTCTTTGGAACTCGAGCTAGGGAAGGAGAAAAAAAAATTTGGTTACAAGACAGCCAGTGGTGGGGATCTTTGGCTTAGATGCAGGGGTGTGGAACTGGCGGTCAGTTCAATCAGAACAATGATCAAATACGAAGACTGAAACAGTTCAGTACATTTCAGTGCAGAAAGCATTTTTCAAACAAGCACATACAACATCATCAGAGTAGGCCTACAAAAAACAGAAAAGATAAACAGGTATATTAAAATGTAGTTCCCGAAATCACTCAATTAAAAAACTGCAACCTTTTGCAAGATATCCCTGTCAAAGAGAAGAAAAGTTGTGGAAAGTCAATGGAGTCAATTGTGTGATAGACTTGTATTGGACAGATATAACAACAACAGTGTATCGACCAATAATGTAATAACTTTTCATTAATGTAATTTAAATGCTTAGCAGATAAAGGTACAACTTTTTACACATATTATGTTAAACACAAGTTACATTACATTACATTACATAATAACATTATCAAAAAAGTGAATCATTTTTGTCCTAGTGTCATAATCATTTTAACATAAGTAAATCAAAAGGTAATCGTTTCAAGGTAGAGTGGAATAACTAAATTCCCAGCAACCACCCAGAATCCCCAAGCAAGGCCCTAGTAACCAACCCAAACATCCCTAGCAACCACCCAGAACACCCAGCCACCAGCCAGAACACCTTGATAATGTAATAATTTGTGTATAATGTTATTCATTATTACATTGTGCACAAGAACGTGATTATGTTCGCCCTGGGGAGCTAAAAGCTGCTCCCTCGACCCCCTTGGTCGAGGGCATACATCCCACTGGCCTATTTCTGTGTTAGCAGTACTGTAAGACCTGTTAGTAGTGAATGCAGAGGTTCTGTCCAAACAGTGCAACGCAATCTCCAGAGGGATATTCATTCTTGAGGTAGCTAAGGAGCTGTGTGCAAGCCGAAGAATGGTCAGGGGAGTCAGCACTGCATGTAAACAGCAATTAGCTGTGGTCTCTTCCCAGCCACAAAAGAAGTGACTGCCAAGGCGCCAGATGTTCAGGGAACATTTAGCTAAATCTGCCAGCCTACAATAGGTCATTTCTCAAATCATTAAGAAAACATTGAAGAAAACTAGGGGGCAGGATAGTCTCGTAGTTAGGTTGTTTGACTCCAAGCTGAACGGTACTCTCATTTTCCCTTCACATATTGCATGAGTAACATTTGTGTGAATCAGTGTACCTTCATGTTCTACTCCCGGTAGAGAAAGGTCGTCTGTTCCCTGCCAAAGCACCTTGCCTGTCTCTGCGTCCCGGAGATTCATCCAATTACTGACAGACAGTTAAGGAATAAAAAGGAAACGTACAAGAGCAAGAAAATAACAGTGACACAGCAGCAAACTATGAACATACTGCATAGTTATACTGTAGTTATACACCCAGACAAAGTTTGTATTTTAGTTGCCATTCAATCTTTTACTGTCCTGTGTCTTATGTCTTTTTCATTGTGAGTTATATCGCAAGTGCCGGTCTCCATTCTGAGAATACATACATGCAATTCAATATGGTTTTGGTGTTTTTTCAGAAGGCAATGACACACATCACAAAGTCCCGCCCCCTGTAGTTATTGTTGCTAAGTCTGACAAACAAACTGACCAAAGCAACAACAAACAATGCCGGCTGTAAAAGATATTCCACAAGAGAGACTTTAATTCCTTCTAGAAACCATCAGAAAGGCCTACATTATGCCATGGAGGGATAAATACAAAATGTAAAAAGTGTGATTTGAAATTGAATAGGAAACTAATAAAAAAAAAGAAATACAACAATCGGCAATGAGATTTTATTATACCCTGGTAGGATATAAGACAAGTTACAATCACGCTTTCAAATCCATGTCTGTTTAAAAGTTATAAAATACTTTGTTTATAACTTCTTGCAGAACGATACAAGTCCTCAGTCCATGCAGTTCTTCCAACGTTCATTAAAGGCCCAGATGCCTAGCAGAATACTGTCCTGTCTAGCTGATTAAGTTTATCTTTGTCAACCCTCCAGACTCACCTTTAGACCTAGGTGCACTGGTGCTCATCGCCAAAAATGTAGGAGCACCAGCAACAATTCCAGGAGCACTAGAAAAGCTTACTGTAGCACCAAATACCCTCTTATTTGTCATCACAATTAGAATATTATAGACGTTTGCATGTTGCATCATCAGGGAGAAAAGGTCTGAATTCAACCAATGCCCAAATGTAGATTTCTGAAGTATGATTATTGAAGTATGATGAAAGTAATAACCTTTTGACATACGTTTTGTTTTTTCTTTTTTTAATCACTGAATTCCTGTCTTATTTTGATGAAAAAATACAATAGAATAGAAAGAATAAAGAGAGCAATACTATAACACATAACGCAATTTGTGGTACAAATTGCGAATTGAATATACCCCACAAAAATAATATAGAAATGAATAAGTATATATAACTGCACAAGTAAAAATAAATCTTGGCAGTATCTTGGAGCCATCCCCCTCAGCGTAGGGCACATCGCCACTTTCACCACTAATCTAAGCCCTCATTCCCAAGCAATCATTAATAGCTCCACATATATAAGGGACAGGTGCATATTCTTAAATGAGCTCCAAGGAAAGAGAACAACTGGGAGAATGTAGAACATCCAGCACATCCAGGAAACGTATTGGACTTTTCCTTTGTATAAGCCATAGCAAATAAATTAAATACAATGTTACATTATCTGAAAGATTTTAACCATCTCTATCTACTCTGTGTAATTCATTTTCAGGACAGGGGGCATTGTCGTTTTTTTGGGGGGGGGAGGGGGGTCTAGGCCATCTGAACATTGCCTCTCCCCTCCTAAATCTATTAGCGTTCATTACACATTTCCACATATCAGAGAAAAAATGTATTTTATACAGCCTAATGTTTTTCTACAAAAGTTAACGTACGGATACATGCTCTCCTGAAAAAAAAGGAAGGGTAGAGCCATGATTGTACCCCCAAACTAACGAATGATTTGAGAAATAGACAAAATATTGGACAAAAAAGCTCACAGGGACAAATGCTGGTACTAAATGACTAGATGAAATCCTAACATTAACAAAAGACTAATAATTACAAACCATGTGTGGAAAGTCCGTTAACATGTGGTAGGAGGCACAAAAAAAAACTTCTTTTGTGTTGTTAGGGAACAAGGAGTCCTGTCACACTCAGACACTACTTAGTGTCAATAACACCTGCAAACAGGCATGCAACTTCTCTCTAGACCATCTGTGATAGCCCTTATAGGACACCTCACTTGTCAGATATTGTCAAGAGGCCAAACAACAATGAGTTAACACTAAATAGCTTGACAATTTGTTTAACGTGTTAACATTAAGTGTATTTCAAAATGGGCGGGACGTCAGTCTGGGAAACACGGATCTATATATGGATGGGAAAACACTACTAGAAACCACCGTGACTTAGACTGCATTTTAACCACTCGTCCCCACTTATAACCGCTTTATTGGGGAGTGTGAATTTCCAATGTCTGTGTAACTTTTCATTCTCTTCCCATGATTCATATGTAATTAATTTCCTGAAATGAAACATTTTTGGGTACTGCCCTATATATTGTTAATCGGACTGTAATATACTGAAGCTTTATCAATATAACAGCATATGCAACTTTTTAATTAAGTTGCTATACGTTTTGAGTTGACTGCGTTGCATTTATTGGCCATACTTTTGAAATCAACAATCATAAAATGTAAGCCAAAGTAAATTGCCATATATAGCCACAAATGTTACCTTACATGTAGATTATGAGATAAAGCTGAGCTGTGTGCACCTTTTCCGACAATCCCTGATCAACAGTAAACCAAATCAAAGCTGCCATCAGCATTTTAGGCAAAATGATGAGACCAAGAACCAGAGTAACAGACAAAGAATATACTGGAACTGCAAAGAGAGATAATCTGTTAATGTGCCTCACCACAAAGAGTAAATGTATGTTTCTCTTTCTTTGAGCAAGTGCATAGACTTTTTACTCCAAAATGTAATAACACACTTCTGATACAATTTATTTTCCTTTACTTTGTGTTTAAGTTAAAGTAAATCACTTATATCATCGGAGCATGAGATTATTACATAACAATGTCCAAAAGTGTGAGAAATTCATATGGGAATTCCAAAAGAAATATGAGTAACAATTAAATTTTCCTATAAGACACCTAACAGCTCTAACTAACTATAGCTTACCCGCAAATGAGTTAAGCTGTTGGCTCCTTTTTCCCCAAAGTCCCTAATCAACACTAAGACAAAGGTCATCATGTGCCGTTGTAATCATAAGCACAACAATTACCATGTAGCAATCAGACAAAGCCATAGAAACCCTATGTGAAAGAAAGTACACAACATCTGAAAAAGGAGCCATGATTTGTGGATGCAACTTGCCAAGGAGAACAGAGCCATCAAGAAAAGATTTACATTTGGTGTCTCCTACTATTGACGTGTACAAGGTTCTGTTGTCGGCCATCAATACCGTCAACGCATCCTAGCTGCGTCTTGTTCTGTACCACTCTTTTACCCCTCCAAAACAGGAGGTCAGTCCAAAACAAGTGGTATGGCTTAGGAAGGAGGATTGGAACCGGGCATACAACATTATCAAAATGACCAAAGAGTAACACTAAGCATTAGTGCAACAGGGTAAGATATAATAACTTGGATTTGGGCTTGTCAGCGATGACTGCTTGGCTTCCGACAGCTGGCCCCTTCGACTCCACTTGACGCCACAAGAGACCTAAAAGACCTATCACTAAACCCCTGCATATACAAAAAGTCATAAGACAAAAAAAACAAACAAGAGATAACTACTTAACTATTATTTTAGCTACTTTGGCCTGCTGAAGAAGCACAGTGCCTTGCTAAACGTAGTGCCTTGCTAAACGTGGTGCCTTACTTAACACAGTGCCTTACCAAACGTGAGTACGATTTCTAATCCTAATCCTCTTTTCAATACTGTAGCCATTGATTTATGACAGGGAAAGGATGCATAGACAAAAGTAGTTGCCCCCAAAAAAACTTGCACATGAGGGATGTCAAAATATGAAGATTAAAAAACTGTAAAAGCATATTATCAGAAAAAGATAGCAAATAAAATAGCATAACCCCCACAATATTCGCTCCTGCAGTAAATTGGCAATATATACAAAAAGACATGCAGATCAAATATTGAGAACCCAGTGATTAACTGTTGTCATGTCTGCCTACATAATAAAAACCAGGACCAGAGAAATTTAACAGAAGGTCAAACCATCTTATATCGCCATGTATAAGGTTAAATGACCAGAATATGTTGAAAAATGTTCTTGCCATGTCAGCTGAACGTATCCCTATAAAAAATATGAATGTATACATTTTTGTGGAAACATTCAGAGGGCTGCAACAGGAAATTACAGCTACTTATTGAACTTCATCAAAATTTGCATTAGCAATTCACCAGGAGGCATATCCATAAATAGAAACATCTAGAGAGAGACATATAAAGATGTAGGCCTGCCCTATGTATTTGTAATGAATGTGGATGTATTTAAATTGATTAGATGCGCAATGGTAACGGCTGCACCAACAATGTTATAATAGGAAATTTCATTTGTTAAATGCATTGGCCATAGTTTTTAGCAAGCAACTATTGAGGCTACCCAAATATTACACTTAGTTAACTTCTACTCTAATTTTTATGCAATTTTTGCTACTGATAATATTAAAAAAATTAATCGCTTCAATAAATTGATGTTGCAATGTAGACCATCCGTAGCCATGGGTTGATAAATAATGATAAAGACACATGGCCTATTTTGGAGTAATCGACGTTCACGTGTTAAAACACCGGTATGGATGAAGTTGTAGAGCATACAGTCAATATGCTGATAATGACTAGATGCTACTAGCTAGTTGTATTGGTTAGCGCGTCAAACTACAGCACACACCAACCTCAGCTTGTTGCCAAACAACCGAAGAGCATATATTTAGCATTCAGACACTAGTTCAATATACATTTGGTCAGAAAGTCACCACTGGGCATAATAACTGTAGCATGGGTCATCCTGCAACACTTGTCTGGCAGCAGGTTACAGGCTAGACACAGTAAAGACCACGAAATTAATCGTACGTCATTATATCAGTGAGAGCGTAAACAACCCATTTATAACACCCAGCTCAACACACATACCGTCAAACTTAGGACCGATAAAGGATACAGTTTGAAGCCCTTCAAAATTTCCTTGGCCCTGTCTTCGTCCGAAGACATGTTCAATTCTTCCTTTTCCTCCGTTTCGTTAAAGCAACGAAGTGCAATGATAAATAAGTCGTCGCTTAGGTTATTATATACTTTGATGGTTAAGAAGAATAGTTAACTGCCTGCAAATAAAATAACAATTTCTGGTTCAACTTCAGCGAATCTAAATGTAATCTGTGTGTGCTGAATTGATCCGATAAACCAAGAAGTTGAATGGCAGCTAACCCAATCAATTGTAAACAACCTATGGGGCCGAACAGCCAACCATGTGCTTTAAAGAGGTAGGTAGGGCGGGCCTTAATGGGATAGAGTCGCGTCACTGGTAGCGACGATTAGCGAACTTTGTAGGAGGAGTTTGAGGGTTTTTTTTATCCCGCAACTGGCTGTAGGCTTCAGGAATCGGTCACCCTCACAATTTAAATCCTTCGCCAGGTTTGTGGCTTATTTCACAACGTTCTACTCCGATGCGTACTCATTCGGGTAGGCCTTCATCGTTACCCTCCACAATCCATCCCTGATTTACCAACTGATAACCACATATCTTCAGAGGACCAAAATGCACAGTTGTGTGTGCTCGTACGTGCTCTCTTTTCCTATGTGCAGAAACGCACGCACGTCCGCGTGCACGCACGCACGCTTAGTGATCCTGCAAAACGATTTAAATATGTATTTGCGTCTACAACTTGCCCTAAACAGCACTTGCAATGTTTTGTGTTTTGACATTTTAAACAGATATTTGATGTTCTATATTAGTATGACTAAAATAGTCTTACAAATGTAAGACAAATATGTAACAACACATTGTTCATGCATCAAAATACATGACCACACTGGTCAGGCCATTTAAACAGAAATGTTTACTGCCTGACCACTTAATGTTTATGAACAGTACTAATCTAATATATAATCATATCACAAAGCCACTCTCACATTTACACCATGAAGGTTGTATATCCATAAAAATAATTTTGCAGTTTGAGTTTTGTAGTTGTATACCAAGATTGTTGAATGTGTAGTAGAGTTTTGTAGTGGTACATATTTGTGAATAGGCAGAAAATGTTTGTAGTTGCAGAATCAACATTGTGGCTGCAGATCTCAATTCTACACATTCGGAAATGACGGGTGTCATTCGAAGTACGAGTTATGGCACAAACGTGACAGGGAACTACATCAACCAATGGGGATAGAGGGATCCCCCCTTTTTCTTTTATCCAATCAGGGAACGATTTGAGTGGAGATTTGTATTGTCTATTGTTTGTTAATTGTTATTGCCTTTGTTGTATACTGCTCAAAAGTGTTATGCTATTGTTATGTGCGGTTATCGTTTTATGTGGAAAAGTAGAACCGGGAATGAGGGCTTCTGGTTGTACACTGACCCTCCTGTGTTTTCTATCTGAGGGTCAGCTCTGTTTTGGTAATGTTCTGTTTTGTTAATGTTCTGGTGATTGTGCCCAACAATAAAAAGACTTTCCGTCACTGTAAAAGCTGGTTGCTGGGTGAAAAACTCCTAGTTGCTGGATTTGCACAGAGATGTAAAATGCTTAAACTTTTCACAAGGTCAGATGCAATTTATATATGCAAAACAAAAAGATTAACCTGTGTACATCTGGACTAACTATTTATAGCTTGCTGGTGCAGGAAACTCCAAGCGTGAGTGACAGTATCTGTCTATCTATTTTGGCTGTGAACAGAGGGTAAGTGTGGAAGTAGAGTGGTGGAACACAATGTAAAAATGGCTAGTTTTGTGAGTGCTGGGAGTTAATTTAACTAAGAAATTTACCTTGCTAAAATTTAACTTCAAACTTCAACTTCAAACATATACACAGTGTGGTTTTAAGCATAGATTTCTTTATTCAGGATTTCTCCATGGTTGGTAGGTATAGTTCATTTACAATAAGGTAATTGTTACATTTAAGTTAGAATTGTCAGCTTCTTAACATTAGTAGAAATATCCCCATAGAAACACATTAATCGTCAACAATATTATGGCATTAACATTACATAAGTTTCTCGCCAGTGGATACTCTTTCAGAGAAAATACTTCCATGTTCCACGTTGTTGCCTGTCCATCGGGGCTTCCAGCAGATACAGACCCAGAGATGGGAGCACTCTGTCCGCAGATCCAATTAACGACTGTCCTGCACCACAATGGCAGATTATTTGTGCCCTCGACATCGTTTGTGCCAGAGTCTGTGAAAGTGCTAGGGGTAGAGGTCACAGATGCTCTCTGGGGGCTAACGAGGGCAATACAATGTTCCTGGCTGTGTCTCGTCCACCAGGTTAGCCTGTGCAACTACAGAAGACACACAACACAGATAATATTGATTAAGTGGTACTAGATGATGATGACCCCAGTCCATGGGAGATGTGTATTTTTAAATATAATTGTTTACATGCAATTGAGGAATTGCAGAGACACCTTACCTGTTTAAGTTTTTGCTATTTTTGGTGTTCATCTTTATCCTGCTACACTGATTACAATCATACAATTCTTTTAGGATTTTATTCATCCAACAAATGCTTAAAAGTGTATGTGTGCCTGCCACAAAAACCTCCAGTCCAAAAACTCAACAAACTGATGTTTTTACCAATTGAAGAAATAATTAAAAGTTGGCATTAACAATGCATCAAAGAACAAGATTCACCTTACAAAAGCTGATGCAAACCTAAAGGACTAACATTTTGGTCTGCTCCACATATGATCAGAGAGTTTGATGACACCCGGTTACAACATGGTCCAAATTTCTCTCTAGCTGTTCTACATCTAGACAATGGTCAGTTTTGATCACATAGCTGGTGAAACATTATGTTAATGTTGATATTTTCTACAGGGAAAGCATTGTCGTTAGCCCTGAGTGTTTAATAACACAAGAAGGCAGCATGTAATGAAAAGCTATTTTGATGTAATAGACTGCACAGCTTCATCATGCATACAGGACAAATTACACAGAGTGTTTTGCCATTGGATACATGAATTGCCTTTATATTGTTATATTGCAATTTCTTGTTAAAAGCTGTAAAAGAAAGCTAGATGGCTTAGTAGCCAGAAGCACATTGCCAACGCATAAGAGACTGACAATGAATTAAACGTTAATGCATGCCTATTTAAGTTAAATTCGCCTATCCATAATGGCATTCATATGCCAGGTCTTGTATGCATGTATACATACGCAAATGCATGCATTTTCCCAAACTTGCATAACTGACATACTATAGCATTTTTTTAGGTATGGTCTGTTTTTTCTAACCCTGGTTCTTTTAGCATACTGTACAATTATTCATTTTTAATTGTATGCCAGGCTCATGACGTCACCAGTTATTTGTGTTCTAAATGAAATTAATTTGTGCACGTGTGTGAGTTGCATCCTTACATGTACTTTGGGTATTGGTGGTGTGGCCAAGCTGACAGCAGTAATCACAAGGCAAGTGAGGACCAACAGGATGAGTGCAAAGTAGAGGTAGTGGACCTTAGCTAGCAGGGGTGGCCGTAGGTCATCATGGCCACAGGAAGGAACTGTATATATGAATTCTAGAACCATCCTGACTGCCCCAACCATCAGCCCCGTCACCAGTCCCCAAAAAGCACCCTGCAAAGGAGAGTGACAGATAACCAAAAGAAACTCCCTCAGAACTCACCTTCCTCCTAAGAATACTTCAATTTGTCATTATCTTAGAACTACACAGATGTGTGTGTTGTGCACATGTAGCTGATTGCAAAAACCTGTTCATTGATGCGTGGCCAGAAGATTGCCATCATGAATACAGCCGTAATCGGAGGTGCTAAAAAGCTTGTAACTGACTGGATATAGTCAAAGAGTCGTCCACTGCTAGCCGTCTGGATTACTGGTATCCACGCCAGGCTAACACACACCATGGCCAGAATAAACAACCTAGAAATAAGCACATATTACAGGTACTACCTAAATAAAAGTAAGACAAACTTTGGAATTGGGGAATGGCACACATGCACACACACATTTATGCTTATGCGGATGCATTTTTGTGTTTCCGTGTCCATACCTGCCGACCACCATTAGCTCCTTCTCAGTGGCTTTAGGCCTGGCTCTGTGGTAGAGGTCTAATGTGAACAGAGTAGAGCTGCTGTTGAAGATGGACGTTAGGGAGGACATCAAGGCCGCCAGCATCACAGCTAGCATGAGACCGCGAAGACCTGTGCAGAGATATGAAGACAGCTTCCACGTTTCCCATTGTGCATGCCCACTATCAAGTACATTTGGTCTAACCCTACCAAAATGTCATGACTCGATGAAACGATTTAGCATTGACCTCCCATTCATTCTCAACCTTACGTGGAGCCCCAGATCTATCGCAGGCGCCACTTTACATTTGCACTTTTTACATTTTCTACACTATTTCTAATTATTGAATTCTTATTTATCTCAATGGTACCTCTTATTATTCTTATTGAAAATAGTTTTGCCCCCCTCTGACCTGGGTCAATGTGTTTCCCCTAGATGCTTGGGCTCCTCGTAATATTATCTGTATAACCTAGGCAATGTCTTCAGTATATGTGTTTCTTACCAATCGGCATGAGTTCCACTACTAGTTTAGGATAGGCGATGTTGGAGCAACCAACTGCAGCACCACACACACTCTGGCATACTGTTGGATCAACACAACCTACCTCATCTACATACATAAGAAGATAAACAAAAATACAGAAGGGATACAAATAATGAGTTGGTTGGATGGGTTTTTAAGGCAGAAAACCTGAAAAAAAATGATAACATAATAGCAGAATATATACAATGTGAATGTTTTGTGGGTAAGGTAGACCTATATAAGTATTTGTGAGTGGCTAGAAGTAGTTTTGTCTGTTCTCATCGTGATAATGAGTAAACTATGAGCAAACATTTAATAGAGGCATTTAGAGCAGTTGGCTCATGTAGTTATATCATAAGAAGGTCTAATTGCTCATCGCTCAGGGCAGTTAGGAGTACCAAAGAGGACTCCTATCATTTAGGAGTTGCCAGAACGTGGATGCATTGATGAGGCATCAAGGCAAACATGTTTGTGGAGAAAACACGTTGACATTTTACAAACATTCATACATTCATAAATATATGGTATTTGCAACACGGGTTAGTTGTAACACTTACAATTCCTCCAATCATGAGCCAACTAGAAGTCAGGTGATCCCAGGTGTAGAAACTACATTTAACTATAGACTGTCAGGTGGAAAACGAAGTGGCTCCATAGAAGATGAGCCACATTTCAGATTTTGAGGCGAACCTTTTACATTTGTACGAAAAAAAATGTATATTTTTTTTCTAAATTGTTTGTATTGCAAGAATGCACAGCTGGTTCAATTCGTGGTGGTAGTTACAAATAAAGTTGTCGATAGTTGTTACAAGCATGTTACAATTTACCTTGATAAATAGGCTGGGAGATAAACTAAAAGTCCAGGAAAACAAAGGAATCTGAGACATTAACTATTCACTCACTGGGAAACAGGGCTCGACTTATCATGCCTGGCATGACGATGAAAAACATGGGCAGCACTTTAAGATATCCTCCCAAAACACACCCCCCTTTGGCGTGAGACAGGGACTTAGCTGACAGTGTCCTCTGGACAATAACCTGGCAATAAAAACAGAATAACCAACTGGTTAGGGACACCGGACACACACAATTTCAACATTGATCAAAATTGATCTGTGATGTCTTATTTGTAATAATACTTAATACAGTAAATTATTTTTAAAGAATGGTTTATCATTTACTATTATTACCAGGCAACACCAGGAAACTAACTGATTAAATCGATGAAATCATTAAGATAGGTTTTTCCATCAAGTTTATTGCAATGCCTCGTGCCAGATCTGCAAGGGGGAAATTGTTTTGA
>OOFG01047831.1:0-12780 GCA_900323295.1 Molva molva
CTTGTTCTAGTTTAGTTGTTGTTTCCTCCTCCTCCTCCAGTTCTTCCTCCTCCTCCTCCAGTTCTCCCTCCTCCAGGCCATCCTCCTCCTCCTCCAGTTCTCCCTCCTCCTGGCCATCCTCCTCCTCCACCTCCCCTCCTCCTCCTCCAGTTCTCCCTCCTCCTCCTCCAGTTCTTCCTCCTCCTGCTCCAGTTTTCCCTCCTCATGGCCATCCTCCTCCTCCTCCAGTTCTCCCTCCCCCTGGCCATCCTCCTCCTCCAGTTCTCCCTCCTCCTGGCCATCCTCCTCCTCCTCCAGTTCTTCCTCCTCCTGGCCATCCTCCTCCTCCTCCTCCTCCTCCAGTTCTTCCTCTTCATCATAGTCCATCTCCTCCTCATCATCATACTCCTCCTCGTCGTAATATTCCTCATACTCGTCCTCGTAATAATCTTCTTCCTCCTCCTCTTCCTCCACCTCCTCTTCTTCCACATCTACCTGTTCCTCCTCTTCTTCTCCTCCATCAGCAGCTTCGGCCCCAACTTCTTCCTCTTCTTCTTCTCCTCCTGCTTCAGCTGCATCCTCCTCTTCCTCTCCTGATACCACTATTTCAATTGCTGGTCGTTGACTGGCTTGCATCCCTACAACTGTAACATGTACATACATACCACAATTAACTCTTATTAGTTATTAAAAAAAAAACACAAGCACGATGACATCTTCATATTAAAGTTAGTCAGCAGAAATGATGAAAATAAAACATAATAAAAAACACATTAACCACTTACTGAATGGTTGATTGTGTGTCTGTCATGCTGATGTTAGCATTACAGTTATAACAAGCATACTCGATAGATGTTCACAGCCCACACGCACCACCAAACCCACCGACCACCCATTTCCAGTGATTTGCGGGGTCATGTCACTTGGGGGCGATCCAAAGTGCATCCAAAAACATTTTTCAACAAAATTAGCGTGTACATTTCTGCCTATTTAGGTGCCAACGTCCGAAGCTTCAACGTCGGAAAAGGGGCAACATTTTGGGTCATGTTTCCATCACTGCCGATCAGAGCAGATAAATATCTGTGACTACTGCAGGGTCATTTGTCCCGGGAATGAATGCAAATTGTAACCTTTCCCACTAAAAACAAAAGCCAGGTGTGTGGGTTTTTTGACAGTGAGAAAGGGTCTCAAGTCAGTTTGAGAGAGAATGCCGTTTAGGTGTGTTTTGCGCCCCTGTGGGTGAAGTGGTCAACTTTGCACTTATTCAACCTGACACCACCCTATCATTTATTAAGCTATCAACACCAAACTTGGCATGCTTCTTGTATGCAACTTGGCAAATTTATTGTCCGCTATGCGCATACCTAGTTTCAAGGACCATCTGAAGTTGAATAGTTATTGATAGTAAATTGTCACTCATTTCTATATTTTGATTTCCGCATAAACTTTATTGTAACCAGATTTTGAATCAGACATGGCCACAGAGCATGTGCAGCAAATTTGTTGTCATTTGGACTTGTGGTTTTCCAAATGACGCGTTTTTCCACATGTCTGTCTATCGGACATCGGACATGTTTACTGCAAACGTTATCGGATTAATCATGTCATTTTCTAAGGATCACTTCAAGGCGATGAGATACATTTCACGATGCAATTTGGAGTAAATCTAAGTCATGGTTTAAGGGAAGATGCCGTATTTTGAGCGATAGTGTTTAGATTAGCGTTTATTCAAATTGACAGACGTAATTTTTGGAGCTATCGACACCAAACTTGGCACACTTCTGAAATGGCATGTCCTCCATGTGCATACCAAGTTTCAAGGGTGTGGGACATTTTGAAGTGGATATTTTGTATCTTGTAATTGTATCTAAATTCCATGAGTACATTTTAATCAGAGATGTCCATAGAGCATCTTTACAAAATTGAGTGTCAGTAAATTCTATTAGGCATTACAGGGATACATATATGTCTGACATATATATCTGTATTCACAGATACACTGTGAATACCATTAACTTCAAAACCACTATGAGTAACATATCCATTTGTACTTTTAAAAATATATAGTATTAATATTAAATTGATAAATTATCAAGACATCCATCCATCCATATTTAATTAAAGACCAAACAAGAGACACTCACCTTTACTTCGGGATGGTAAAAATTCTCCTAAAATATGAAAAGGGTATTCTTCATTTTCAAGAATGATAATCAGACAGTGACATAAACTAGCTTGCCTGCAGAAAGACCAGTAGACAGACCAGTAGACAGACAAATATGTAAATCAACAATTTTACCTGAACTAATATACCAACACTGACCCATTCTACCTTTTCTTAATCCAACAACCAATTAGAAATATCCTTATACTTATATTCCATGTTAACATCCAAAAGAGAATATACTGTTACACTGTTGTACAATAAGCACTTTGAAAAAATTCAGTAAGCAAGCCGTTTTAACTATTGCTGAGCAATTCAGTGATCATGCTTGGCCATATATGTGTATATATATATAATGATAAACAATAGTTTACCTGGATAACAAAATGTGGACAGGGGTCAACACCTACCTTTTTTCCTCACTGCATATAGGTTTCCTAGAAAGCAAAAGGAAATCTTAACAAAGGTTCTGTTGGAATACATACATAAAACAAGTTTATTGATAAAGCTGTTTATTTGGTTTACTCAACACATTTGACATAATAATTCTCCAGCGTGCATGGGGTTAGCATGTTTGTGGTCAGTATTGGCAGAGAATGTGGACCTCAGCACAGAGGATTACCAGAGATTGGTCGTAGACTTAACTTAATTAATGATGGTTAATTAATAGAGAGACCATCAAAGAAAAACCCTAAACATGAAATATGAATCCTAAATATGATATGATGCTATCAGAACCATCTTATGAATATGGGATTCGGGAGGATTTTAGCACAGGTTAATTGTAACACCTCTCTAATCATGTGCCATCTAGAAGTCAGGTGATCACATACTACATTTAAATAGGGACTGTGAGGTGGAAGCAGCTCCATATCTTTTTTTACATTTATAACCACATGTCAGATTTTTAGGGTAAATGAGTCACTTTGGTTAATAAAAATGTGTGAATAAACATGCGTGAATTTCATATATTTTATTTTCAGCAAAGTCAAGGTCTTGGAAAAGAAAGACAGACAGGGGAAAATCCTTAAAAGCGCTTCAAGGTTCAGCAGGGATAGATAATCAGATTCCCTGCAAAATCATTTGCCATGTAACTATACCACTAGGTCAAAGCCAGAAAACTTCAAGAGCAGAGGTCCAATGAAAGCTCAAGAGTAGGCTACTAAAGTTGGAACAAGGTTTAACATGAAGTCAAAGTCCCAGAATAGAAGGAAGCAGCAGCTCTTGAGTATGGACTTTCACCACGGGAGGTAAGAGTAGGCATAAGATACAGGTGTTAAGAGCTGAGCAACAAAAACGCCCTGCATCATAAAAATTGGCAACGGCTGGAGTCAGATGGCATCTTCCCTGAGTCGTCTGGATAAAACCACCAACCACATCCCTGTGCTATTAGTTACAGTTATAAGATAAGACTCTTTTTATTTATTTTTTATTGCACAAGTATAAATACTATACAACAAAATGTGGTCCCTGCATCTAACCCATCACTAGTGGCCAAGGGAGCAGTGAGCAGCCCAGTGCAGCACCCGGGTACCATATCCTGGCCTACCGCCTACTGCCTTGGTCAAGGGCACCGGCAGGAGTATTAACCTTGCATGGATGTCTTTTGGTATGGGAGGAAACTGGAGCACCCAGAGGAAACCCACGTGAACACGGGAGAAGATACAAATTCCACCCAGAAAGATCCCCCGGGTTGATAGCCCACCCAAAGCTCACCAAAAAACCAGGGTGTGGCCCACTGGCCCCATGGGGCGTTTGTTGGCCTTTATTGCCCTTTGTGAGAGTAATTGCAAGCACCTGTATGTCCATGTAAATTGCTAAATAAAAATAACATTACAAAAAAATATATTTAAAGTAATCTAGACATTAGTCTTCCTCAAGCTTAGCCAAATGAAGCTACGATAAACAGAGCAGTCATTACTGCTTAGTTTGTG
Organism: Molva molva; assembly: GCA_900323295.1. NCBI lineage: Eukaryota > Metazoa > Chordata > Actinopteri > Gadiformes > Lotidae > Molva > Molva molva. The sequence continues at coordinate 4,078 of OOFG01047831.1, forward strand.
GGTTTCTTGTGTGTTGGTTTGCATTGTGTGTGTGTGTACCTTCATCCTCATCAGGAGCAATGAGGTTAGCAGCAAAGCTCAATATTTTGGTCAACACGTTGGAGGAACCCTCTACTGCGTCATTTACCGCCTTCATGGGGTCAGAGCCCAGCTTGGTCAGGCCTCCTGGATGCACAGATACACACGTTCAACATGAAACACCTTGACATGCATATGCAGCACAGATGGTTTAGCAAGAAGCAATGGAAACACAATGGCACATACACAACATAGGTCCATATATTTCATAGTGGCATATACAATTCTTCTGCGGACTTACTCTTTGCTGGTTTTTATTTGAGGGATTCCATTTTTTTTATATTGAGATAAGAAGAATTGTATGCGTCACTATATATTTATATAATTATAATGTTACATTATTGTGCAATACATTATAATGAAAATGGAATGTGCATAATGCAACATTTTCCAAAGCTTTTTATATATTTTACCGTAACTAGGGGTTCACTCCAAACTATATCACCATTCCCTGCTATGGATTTTATAGGGCAAATATAGTTATTGACGTGAATGTCGGCACAAATAAAGAAAAGTATCATTATGCCCTCTTGGAGTGTGATGCATCGGCATGGCTCTGTGAGGTTGTGTGCATGGATGATCTACCAAGTTAGGTTTGGGTGGAAATAAAGTGTATCTAATCGAATCTGTTTTTGTGAGACATTTATTGTATTTGTTTCACATTCAGGCAGTGTTCCTGTAGAATATTAAAAACGAATATTCAGCTACTTCACCTGTGCAACCGATAAATATTTTATGGTGTGATATATCTATCTATCTATCTATATATAAGATATTGATAGATATATCTTTACATCTATATCTACATATATTTATTTATTTATTTAAATATAGATATATGTCTAGAGACTAAGGAACCTTCCCCAATGTATGCAGTGTCTGCATTAATTTATTGTCCAAGGATCTACCCATATCCTTGTTATGCACTTCAAACAATGCATGCTACTATGAGCAGTTCCTTGTTTCCAAATTTGCTATTTGTAAAACCATGCATGTCAGTTAGTGATTATCAAGCATTAGCTGTTCTGGGCCTGTCTATAAAGGCCTGTCTATGTAGGCCTGTCTCCTTGGGGTGCCTTGCCTCTACGCTCTGATTCCTTTAAAGTTTTCCTGATGGCAGGAGGGGGACCTAGTAGGATAGAAGACACACAATACAACACAGCAACAAACACAAACAAAGGCTTTAGGAAAAGAAGGTATGAGCAGTAAACATGGTTAGAATTAAAAGTCTAGAGACAGACACAAGAGTAAACCATGATTTCATTAATCATGTGGGTCAATAATGAATGCAAAGAAGTTAAAGAATTAAACATTAGAGGTTGTAACACAATATAGTAGTATAAGATGGGGCGCTATGTTAGGAAATAAGGCCCATATGTAATTATCATGAAATAATCTTTAATCAGTTAATAAACAATCTTCAGAGTAGTAGTGCATTTCAATCAGTATAAAATATAGATATAACTTTATGTAATATATTATACAGCTATAAAATGAGAGGAAATGGAACTTGGAGACACATATTAAGTGACATAGAAACAGGAAGAGTTGTGCGTGAGGAGGTTTGCCAAAGGGACCAGAGATGTAAGGAGAAGGTTTGGACTTGGGGTTCTGTCTTGCTCAACAAGGTTAGGGGTTCCATTCCCACAGAGGCTGCTATGCTAAGAATGTATGCACTCAGCATATTGGAAGATGCTTTGGGATTACCCAAATATAACATAAAAACAAGCTATTGTGAATTTTACTAAAAGATTGTATGGTTTTTAACATTCGGTTGCCATCAAACTTCAAACCGTAGTCTTGTGCATATAGTTCCTTTTAGCTACTTTTATGTCTATCAGTGCCAAATGTTATATCTGCTCAATGTTGTAGGCCTTTTAGTCCCATTTCAAATCATGTAAACCACCTGTTCTATTTCTACCCACAACCATGACATGTTACGCCTGGCATTGTGGCCCCTTGTGTGACGTTACACATGGTCTGTATCTTCTAACAGTCTTGATAACCAGTACATTTAAATAGAGCAGAGCAAATTACACAATTATACTGATATAGGAGAAAGACAGTATACAGACAATGTATATTGTATTTATAGCACTGTTTTGAACGATGACAACCACTTATGAATGAGTGAAGTCATGTGAAATTTATGTTGTGGTAAATTCACATGAATTCTTACATTCACATGCAACCCAGTCTCACACCAAAATGTAGTATAGCTACGTTGGTCCACAGCGGAAAATGTAGTAGTTTCACAATAATGGCTCTAACATTATGAGCTGCCTACCTTTTTTTGGCCTATTATTTTCTATAGGCCTGCATCCATGTCACGTGACTGTCAAGTTTCTGTCTGCAAAAACAAACATGGCTGACATATTCTCAGTGTAAAATGCAATATTTTGATATAGATTCGCCATTAAAATGGGTTTTGATAACATTTCTAGCAAGAAATGTGTATTTTATTGTCATAATATTTGTTCAGTGATTGTATATGACATTTAGTTTGTTAGTTATTATGAAAAATTCTTTCAGGTCTCGCCAGAAAATTGTTGGAATACTACGTTTTCTATCGTTGCTATGGTGGTTGCTATGGACGCTGCTATCGCTGAAAACCAAACATGGCTGACATTCATTTGATTATCAGTGGGAAATGCAATATTAACATTGTTTCGCATTAAAATGCGTTTTGATAACAGTTCTACTAAGAAATGTGCCTTTTATTGTCATAATCTTCATTCAGTGATTGTATATGATGTTTAGTTAGTGCTCGTGGCGTTTTTCATGTTTATTTTGGGGTTTTGAGGGACTTGAATCGGGGTAGGCTATATTCTGTTTAAGAAATAACCAAAATGATATATTTTATTACACAACATCAAACATGTAGAATACCAGTTATCGTATATAACCATATGCGCTTGTTTATGACCTATGGGCATTATTTCATTTTCTGTAACATGCACCCATATATCCTGTATTTAATACATGAACATGTAAATGGTTTTGTTTACTAACTAACTAGGTTCCGCTGGCTAGGAAATATACACATATTCTAAGGTGCCTTTTGAAGGCAACCCGCAGTTAACACAGTTTAATTGTAATTAATAAATTGCTTTTGTAATCAATGTGACTTGTTTTTATTTTTAATCACTGTCTGAGGCCTAGCTATGTCACTCCGAGAGATGTGTTAGCACGGACAGATGTGGTAATGACACAGCCGATAACCTATTCATGAACGCAAAACACCAAGCTCATTGATTTAACTAAGCAGGTTTATTAGACACAATTCATTAATTCATCATGTGTGAGAGGTCATTCCTCATCCTGAGTGTGTGTTCACTATTTCTGTTGTTGAGTGAAATGCTGATTGCAAGCTTCCTATTTATGTATGGTGTACCCCTACTGTCCACAAGCACCCCCTCCCCACATGGAGAATTGTTGCCACGCCCCAGTGGTGGTGGTGTCATTTATATGAAAGAGGGCATTCAAATATATTCGAATGATTAGAATGAGGAGGCCGTAGCCCTACAGGAAGTGATGCAATGAGTAGGTGACTTAGGGGTCAAGGACACTAACAAGTGAGCTATAGACCTGGGGTCTCTTTATATCACAGAGGGTCTCAAGGACATATACAATTATCAATTTGGGGGCTCCAGCCCTACAGGAAGTGACTCACAAAGCCTCAGCAAATGCTCCATCTCGTGGTGCCTCACCCAAGGGCTTGCTTGTCAGATTGTTAGCTGAAGTTGTTCCCAGACCTACACCCTACCCATCCAACATGCATATCTGACAATCAGACCTCTATTACATAACAAAAAAAAGTTATGAGTGAAATGCACATAAACTTCTTTTAATCTCATAAGGGGCATGGCGCGGGCTCCTTTTGACCTTTTGACCCCAGACTTGTCCACAGGCCAGCTTTGTTTAGGGTTAGGGTTAGGGTTAGGGTCTGCCTTTTTGCTAAGAGACCCACAATTTTCACAGAGCGATCCCAAGATGCCCCCTGGTTGAAAGGTCTAATGGCCAAGTTTCTATCTCTTGTCTACAAATTTAGATACATTTCTTGTGTTTCCAATATGTTTCAATGGAGCATTTGATGATGCTGTGTGAGCCTTTCCTGTGCTAGAGCCAGACGTCTCTATCTTATTCAAAAGTCATTCTAGGCTCCCATTAAATGGTTTGTTTTTTTACATCTTCGTATGACCTCTCAGGGAGGGATTACATCACTTCCTGTTGGGCTAGAACCACCAAAGACCCCATGTCTGTAGCTCATTCCCAAGTGTACTAGACTCCAAGATCACCCACCAATTCCATCACTTCCGGTTGGGCTAGAGCCTCCAAACATATCATTTTAGTAGAGTTGAATGCCCTCATTCATATACAAGTGGTCAATAGGAGTACAACGGGCCCCACCCTATCATTTGCGACCATAACCCGTGGGCCACGGTAACTTGGCCTTGGACATACACACACACACTAGGGGAACATAAACACACACACACACACACACACACAATTTAAGAGTATACTAGACTCTTCCGTCTTCTCACACACTCAATAATGTGGTTGATAATTTAGGTAGATTCCACATTCCATCTTTAGACTAAACTATTAATCTTGTTCTCTATTCCTTCGTTCGTATAAATATGCAGCTTGCCATGATCATTACACTCAACAACAGAAATAGTCAAAACACACTGAGCATGAAGAATAACCTCTCACACATGAGGGGGTCGTTGCCTCGGCGGCACTCGGGAGGCGCTGTTCTGTCTGGCGCAGCTTAGTATATGTGTCTATTTCCTAGCCAGCCTAGTTTACAACAAAACAATGCCGTAACAATTTACGGCAGCTCAGCTGCCACATGTAACGTCGTTATGGCAACGAGTGCGCTATGTTTGTTGTAAAAGCCGGCTAATTCATTTATCTTTAAATTAGTAAATGAAGTGCTCTATTTAGGTGATAAATCCTCATCCGAGTTTGTGTAAACAAACCTTTACATAGAACTCATAACGTAAGCAACGTGAACGGTGCTTACAATGTATACATGTACCTCACCACAGTCCCGCAGAAGAGTCCCGTTCCTATCACAGGAACCAATAATCAATATGTTCGGGGGTTGTTCAGAATATTGTGTTCATATTACATGTTCATGTATTAAATACTGGATATATGCGTGCATGTTACAGAAAATGAAATAATGTCCATCGGTCGTAAACAAGCGCATATGGATATATATGATAACTGGGGACGGGGGGATTCCAAACAAAAATGTAGCTCATTGCTCCACATGTTTGAAAAACATGTTGTGTAATAAAATATGTCATTTTGGTTATTTCTTAAACAGAATATAGCCTACCCCGATTATAGTCCCTCAAAACCCCCAAATAAGCATGAAAAACGCTACGACCAGTCTAACTGACATCATATACAATCACTGAATGAAGATTATGACAATAAAAGGCACATTTCTAACTAGAACTGGTATCAAAACGCATTTTAATGTCGAAACAATGTTAATATTGCATTTTCCACTGATACTCAAATGAATGTCAGCCTTGTTTGGTTTTCAGCGATAGCAGCGTCCATAGCAACCACCATAGCAACGATAGAAAACGTAGGCAGGTCACATTTTTAGAGCCGTTACAGCATGAAAATATTCTGAGAAATGCTCCCATTCAAAATGCATTGGTTTCAATTTCGTTCTTTGTAGCACGAAAAAAGTCGGACAATCGTGCTCTGGGACACGATTCAATAGATTCATTTCCGTGACTATGAGCACGAAATCGCGTGATACCGGGTTGAGTATAAATGGCTCTGCGTGCCAGTGTAAATGGCCTCGCGTGCCGGTTGTGGCACACGGGCCATAGGTTGCCGACCCCTGATCTATATCAAACTATTACATTTTCCACTGAGAATATGTCTTGAGAAGCCATCTTGTTTGTTTTTGCAGACAGAAACTTGACAGTCACGTGACGTGGACGCAGGCCTAGAGAAAATAATAGGCCAAAAAAACGTTGGCATGTCACAATTTTAGAGCGGTTATTGTGAAACTACTACGTTTTCCGCTTTGGACCAACGTAGCTATACTACATTTTGGTGTGAGTCTCTGTTCTCACATGACGTACATTTTTCAACCATGATAAACAGCCATAGTGAACTGGAGTAAATTAAACAGCTACAGTATATTCTAGAATATACTGTACTCCTGAGCGTGACATAAATAGTATTATAATGCTTAGAACTCACCGATAATTAGATACCTGACTTTTTGTTTCATCATCAACCACTATGCTAGGGTGGTAATCTACATTATAATCATTATATCATAATCAATATCACATTCTGCTAGTCACATGTGAGGCTGAAGCACTGCACAACCTAGTTTGTAAATGTTTTTATTTGTGGTAGTGCGGTATAGTTAATTTTAGGTTGGATATTCAATGAATATTCGACTGACATCCACTCCAGATCCAGCTGTTTCTTCTTACTCAGTTTCCCGCAGTGTCGTCACATAAAACCATTTTTATTTACATTACTTTCGTGCTGACTTGCACATATTAAAGAAAATTATGATACATTTGTTTTACTAAATTGGACTCATCTAGCGCATCTATTTTGATTGCAGTTGTGTACTTATTGTGTACGTATTTTACATAAATATTTGAAAGAAATATTGAATAAAAAATAATAAATAATAAAATAACCAAATATTATTCCTACACTGGAAAATAAGACATACCGTTTTTTATTGGAGATTAAGGCTTCTCCTATTTTAGATGAATAGTGAATCTTTTTTTTCTTAGAACTTATTTCCAATAAAAAGTGTGTCTTATTATCCAGTGTGGGTATAATATCTGTTATTGATAAGGAGTCAATGTGTCACTTGGCATGTGAGCTATTGAAAATAAAGCATTTCCCATTAAAATATTCCTATAAAATAGGATGGGTCACATGACATGGGAGTTAATATGCCCAATGCAACTGCATAGTCCGCATGTAGCCAGACCCTGCAGAGTCAGTCTAGATTGAACGTAGTGGACACTACCTCCGGAGGTGGTTTTGACAATGGCTGTCTGCATCTCTCCTACAAGGTTTGCATCTTTACATCACAATCTCACAACTGTTTTAATACATTCATGGAAACAAGGCCTTTGTTTCAGTTTCAATATGACCACACACAAAATTAGCTTTTTAACGTAATTAGTTTTGAACATCTGAGTTAATGTGTCCAAGAGCAGGGGTGTGTTGGGGGACCACTGTATTACAGAAACACTGATGCTGTGAGTTGTTGCAACTACCTTCACTGATCGTTGTAAGTCCCTAATCTGAATTATAAAAGTGCCAATATTTAAAATGGCATAATTATATTTATTCACTATGATACATGTTTGCATTCATCTTCTTTGTAGTGTGCAGTGTTGCTTCAAGTAAAACAAGTTGTGCATTTAGAAATATGTGAATAGAGGTCTGTGCCCATGAACTGTTGGCCAGAATAGGGTATCTTTAATCAGAGAACATTGTCAAGGCGAGGCCTCCACATAAACAACGTCAGCTGTGAAAAACAGCTGTCTGAGTCGCAATGCCTGGTCATATTTCTCTTGTGCCACCATCTTACAGAACATAACAAGCTCTGCCTCCTTGTGTTCCTAACCATCACATCCCTACCTGAAAGGGTCTTATAATCCATCATATCAAACATGATGACAAAGACACAGGACCAGGTGATGATGAGTGCCAACACCAGCACCCAGGCTATCGGGGAGCTGAACGTGGCGTAGAAATGATCCATGAAGCTTTTCTTGGGGGCCGAGTGTGAGGAGCCATCACCACTCTTACCATCGATCACCATCGTGGTCGTGGACGATCGAACTGAGCAGACGGAGAAGCACAGACAGAAAAATAAATACATATTTATATATATTCTTGTTTAGATGGGGAACACATGCATTTTGCTGAAGGGAGAACAAAGTAGAACACAGAGGAACCAGCAAACTTGTTGTTGCCAGCCTTTTATTATCCAAGAAATCCACACTAATCATTAATATTGATTCTGCAAAATCTGTTGTGTCCCACATAAAGGCAGTGGCACACTTAATAATAATATGAACACCAAATATTGGGAAATCAACGGGACATCTTTCAGTGATTTGGAAATGTTTCAATTGTTTATTTGGCTGAGCTAGTTTTGGAAAGTCAAAGTTTTGTCATGCACGTCATGAAGTAATTATTTAATATAAGGAACACTGTATAGCCACATACAGTGGGGCAAAAAAGTATTTAGTCAGCCACCAATTGTGCAAGTTCTCCCACTTAAAAAGACGAGAGAGGCCTGTAATTTTCATCATAGGTAAACCTCAGCTATGAGAGACAAAATGGAAAAAAAAATCCAGAAAATCACATTGTCTGATTTTTTAAGAATTTATTTGCAAATTATGGTGGAAAATAAGTATTTGGTCACCTACAAACCAGCAAGATTTCTGGCTGTCACAGACCTGTAACTTCTTCTTTAAGAGGCTCCTCTGTCCTCCACTCGTTACCTGTATTAATGGAACCTGTTTGAACTCCTTATCAGTATAAAAGACACCTGTCCACAACCTCAAACAGTCACACTCCAAACTCCACTATGGC
>OOFG01047840.1:0-12500 GCA_900323295.1 Molva molva
GGCCCAGGAGATGGAAAACTGGTAGGTGTTGACATGGAGACCGCGAAGGAGGTAGAGATCATAGTCAGTCTTGTGGTAGCTGTCACAAGCCAGATCTGCAGTCTGATTATCAAACACTTTGTTTTCATGTCCAAAACGATCCCAAATGGTCTCTCCTTTCCCTTCTTCTGACCAGCCCCCTTCAACCTTGAAAGACTCGCTGGAGGTGGCCCATTGGAATCTCTCAGGGAAAGACTCATTAAGGAAGGTATTCTGGTCAGATGAACTCATCAATGATACTGTAGACCAAATGGTGTGGTAGGTTGAAGCTTTTGTTGATATTTTTGGTAGATTTTCACCATCATCATTTGTCAAATTTTTGCACTTGAAAGGCTAACAAAGAGAAGACAGTGTCAGAATAGTAAAATTATATTTGTAAGAAACATATTAAAACAACACTGAATATTTTACTTATTATTCCATGAACCATTTTCTGTTTGCAGGCTTTTACCTTGTAGATGTTAACTCATAGGATTTCAATGTTTGAAATACGTCAACCACATCAAAACCAAGAACGTGTAGATCATTACTTCCAAGAGCTGCAATACCGACATGCGTAGTGTGAGACAATTCTATGATACTTAATCTGTATTGTAGTAAATAGATACCGCCTAGATTCCTAAGTTTATGATGAGTCAACATGTAATATAACGATGGATAAAAGGTTGATTGTTGTAATAAAGATCCTTTACCTTCTATGATCTTTGTGAGGGACAATTACTCATCAGGTCTGCAGTTATCAATGTCCAACTCATAAAAGAGTTGGAGTTGGGCACTGGTTGTTGTCCACTGATATTCTGTTGAATTTGTTAAATAAATGACATAAATTAATCATCATGTTTTGATGTTAAATTTTTCTCTATTTAAGTCATCAATATATAGGAGATATATGGTTGGATTACAAAAGTGTATCTTTTATAAAATATAAAAGATAAACAAAAGTACTTTTAGGAGTTGCAGCTCCTTTGCAAAATTGTTTCTGGTGGTACAGTCATATTGGATTCCCACTGCCAGGAAATCTAGTGATTTCTGAAAAAAAGTAGCACTTTCGTTATTGATGGTTATTTTAGCAGTAAACTAACATACAATAAAGGAATGCTCTTTAATATAGAGCAATTTATTTAACACAATATTGATTTTGGGGATTATCGTGACATTGACTTTATCCTACCACTAAAAGACCATGACTTTGGTTGATGCTTGAGACAGCCCTTGCTTTGAAAACAATAGATACTCTTCCATCTGAAACAAACCAAATATATAATACATAAAGTGTTCTACTCCCAACAGTAACCCTGTCAAAGGCAAACAACAATAATGTCATATAATATTATTACCACATAATATACACTCCAATTCAATCTACATGCAGTTTTGATTCCTGATGACCATGACCTGTAATGGCTAGGGTTATCAGGAGGGCTGGAGTCATTACTGTGTACTCAATGTCATGGTTGACAGGTGTTAAATACATAACTGGTTTTCTATTTTTGACGTAAAATCAATTTATGTATGAATATGTTCAAATAATGATTTTAGTTTTTGTATTAATTAATGGTACTACAGTGGCTTCAGGATGTACAGAAAATAAGGCATTTTTCATCAAAGGTAAATTTAATGTATTTATTTTCGGGCTGTGGTGATAGTGGTTGCAGTCTTGAGTTTACAATAACAAAAAAAGCAAAGGGGACCCTGCAGGTGATGCAACGCTAAATGTTCTGTTTAGTATAACTTAGAACTTGCGACAATGTAAATAATAATAATAAGTAATATCACAGATTAGCTGATTCGTTTTTTTGTAAATATAAATTTAAATCTAAATGTGATCCGAAGTTAAATGTTATAAATGTTATAAAAAAGTTTCTTACTGCTGTCCCACACTTACAGCTAGATTTAAGGAGAAAGAATTTAATGTATTTTTGGTATCTTATTGTTATGTGTAGTGTAGTTATATATTATTCAAACACAAGCATGATGATGGATACATTATGGAAATATATTCCTAAATAAATTTTGGGAACAATCTGAAAGATTGTTTAAATGTCAAGCTACAATATATGTGAAACTGTATTGCTAAGTCAAATGAGATGGCTGATCTTATTTGTATAGATCTTATTCATAAATCGATTTTACTTGCTAATTGTTCGTCCATTTAAAACATGGTTTCTCGAGATAAGAGTTAATAAAGTTGCATGTTCTCTGAAGAGAAGAGATTGAACATTATCAGTTGACACGCAAGTCCAGAGTCTATCTGATATGATAACTTGAATACACCAATAAAAAGAGACACTTTAGCACCATCACCTTTTTTGCTATACTGATCCCATTAATGACTTTGTTGCAGGAGGGTCATATCAGAAGGACTGTCATATAGCCAGGATGAGGTACATGCTCTGGGTTGTTTCCATGTACCTGTGGGTTCTTTCACTGCTTCTCCATGGCTACCAGACGCATGTGCTAGATGTAAAAGAAGACTTCATGCTACTCTCTGGTCCTTTAACAAACCAGCAATCAAGAAAAGATGGGGTGAACAGTGTCTTCGACTGCACTACCGAGTCTCTACCAGACGGATCCAGAGGCTATTTTGAGTACCTCCAAGGTAAGGGGGCAACCCACTTTAAGGTGCCCCTGTCCTGGGCTCAGGTCCTGCCCACAGGACTCCCAAGCCGGCCCCAGCTAGCTGTAGTCAGGTGCTACAAGGCCTTGTTGACCCAGCTGGTGGAGGTAGGTCTCCAGCCTCTGGTTATCCTTCATGGTTCTACTGTACCAGAAGATCTGAGATGGAGGTATGGGGGCTGGGAGAGCCCTCAGCTGGTACAGATGTTTCAACAGTATGCAGAGTTTGCCTTCCTGGAGTTTGGAGAGCTAGTGCAGTCCTGGGTGACACTGAGCCACCTGGATGAGATGAAGAATGTCGAACTCCAGAATGCACTCCACGCTCATGCCAGTGCCTACAACCGTTACTATGAATTGTTTCCTGGGAAAGGTAAGAGCATAATGTTTGTTGTGTATGTAGGAAATCATATTTGTGCCTCTGGGAATCAAAATCATTGATTATACAGAGTGGCTTCTGGAATATTTTGTGGGACAAAGTAGAGGGTTGGTTTATTGTGGTAAACATTTTGGTATCTTGTGGCTACTTTTTATGATATGTTGTACATAGTCTTCATATTATTTGATGTTTAATATTAATTCAATTCAGTTGACACAATTTGGCTAGTGAAAGAAAAGTTTGTTGTATACTAGTTTGAGTTACTTTTAGTTACAGCTTAAAGTGTATCATCCTGGGTTTGTGATCGGAAAAATCAGCTAAATACAATTGCAATGAGAATGGGATCATTGCTACATTGGATACATTTTTTATACATAAGTTATACGTTTCTGATTTGCTGACATTACGTTTATTTTATTGCACACTAATACATCTCAAAGATCACAAGGAGAGGATAGCAAAATGCAATCTCTCAATCAGACATGGACATAGGGTGTTTATTTTTTCATTGCATTGTTATGAGGATCTTTATTGGTATTTAATCTCTTCACAGAGAGACTTTTATCAGTTGGATTTGGAACAAGTGCTGCAAATATAATCTCTGAGTTCAAAATGCCTACAATGGTAAGGTGTAGCCTGTATAGCACTGGCTAATATATATATGTATATATATATGATATTTTAAATGTAATAATTTAAAATAATTTAATCATTTATAATTTATTATACATAATTTATTATTTGGATTATGATAAATAATATAATTTACTTTGTGTCAAATTTCCAAACAGACAGATTTCTTGTCACTACACTTTGAATATGACTGTACCTCTCAAACAGACATTTACAAGGAGTTGAGCACAATACAGGTAATATTTTTGCATTTCTACTCGTGCTAGTGTGGAATAAACTTTTGTCAACATTTTTCTCTTTTTTCAAGCTAGTAATATTGTCCTCTACTCTAAATTTGATTAATTACTATTCTTCTTCAAAGCAATCCATTGGGAAGACACCTTTACTGATATACAAGATGACTGTTCTGGGCTGTTCTTTAGATCGATTCCAGCCACTTGGCCACATCTTAAAAGGTAAACGTTATAATGCTATGTTTGTGTAGCTGATGAGTTTATTCTTTTAATAAATGTTAAAAAACAGCATTCTTAATCATTGTATTGCTGAAAATCAATTAAAATATATTTGCGTTTAACATGAAGCCTTTCTATGTGGGGTTAATATAATTGTATGTGGTTATAAAATATAATTTAACAATGCACTTCTGACAATCTCTTTTAACTCATAAAGCTCATCTCATGTAATAACTTTTGAATGTATTAAAGTTCTGAAAAGAAATGACCTGAATATCATGGGATTTGACATGGTGGAGATGTTCAGTATACTTAAAACGGATGACATACAAAAAAGGTAACTTGTATCAGTGTTGAAATGTAAAATCATATGCATGTCAAAGTATATGCAAAACATATAATCGATGTCACATTTATATCAATTTTTTTCTTTGTAGTAGCGTGCCATACTACACAGGAAAGTCAACCAGTTATCAGAGTGTGTGGGATAAGGTTGGTGCCCAGATCACATCAGAGCGAGATCTTTTCTTGCGTGAATCTTTTCCAAGTGGCTTCCAATGGGCCACCTCCAGCGAGTCTTTCAAGGTTGAAGGGGGCTGGTCAGAAGAAGGGAAAGGAGAGACCATTTGGGATCGTTTTGGGCATGAAAACAAAGTGTTTGATAATCAGACTGCAGATCTGGCTTGTGACAGCTACCACAAGACTGACTATGATCTCTACCTCCTTCGCGGTCTCCATGTCAACACCTACCAGTTTTCCATCTCCTGGGCCCGTGTATTCCCTCATGGCCACCAGGGGAGCCATTCTGAGAAAGGAGCTCTTTACTACGACAAGCTGATCAATGCTCTGATTGAATCTGGCATACAGCCTGTTGTCACCCTCCACCACGGGGACCTGCCACAGGCCCTCCAGGACTGTGGTGGATGGACCAACGCTTCCATTGTGGAAGCCTTCAGGGAATATGCTGACTTCTGCTTCTCCAGGTTTGGAGACAGAGTTAAGGTTTGGAACACGTTCAGTAGCCCCTGGGTGGTGAGCCATGCTGGGTATGGAACCGGTGAGCATCCCCCTGGGATTAAGGACTATGTGGTTGCCTCCTACCAGGTAATAATGGTTATTACTTTTGAAACAATGTTTTCTGAATTTTGTGCAGTTCTATAACCATTGTACGTGTTTGTAGGCCACTCACAACATGCTGAAGTCACATGCTGAGGCTTGGCATGTTTACAACGATAAACACAGAAAGACACAGGGTGGAAAGGTGGGCATTGCCCTGAACTCTGACTGGGCAGAGCCTTTGGATCCCTCCAGACCTGAAGACATAGCAGCTGCAGAACGCTACCTGCAGTTTATGCTAGGCTGGTTTGCCCATCCCATATTTGTAGACGGGGATTACCCTGCACTGCTCAAAACTCATATTGAACAGAAGAGAAAAGCTTGCCCCCTCTCTGAGCCTGCCAGACTTCCAGTCTTCACTGCAGATGAGAGTCGGAGGATCCATGGTACAGCAGACTTCTTTGGCTTGAACCACTATACCTCCCGTTTAGTCAACAACAGTGTTGGTGGCTGCACGTCTGGCCCTCAGGGGGTTGGTGACTTTCAGGCCCATGTAGACCCTTCATGGTCCTCTACAGCATCTGACTGGATCTACTCTGCACCATGGGGCCTTAGGAGACTGTTAAACTTCATCTCAGCTGAGTACCTAAATGTCACCGAGGTGCCTGTCTACATTACTGGAAATGGAATGCCAACTGAGTACAGTGGGGACACACTCAATGACACCAGTCGAATAAATTATATTCAGAGTTACGTCAATGAGGCATTGAAAGGTACAGTATGTTGCTGAATAAAATTTAAATTTGGGATTCTAAAATTATGTTGTTAATACACTAGCTAATCATGTGTTTTTCAAACAGCTATCCATGTGGATGGGGTGGATGTACAGCGTTTTACTGTTCAGTCTCTAATGGATGGCTTTGAGGGATCACAAGGCTACAGTGAGCGTTTTGGACTGCACCATGTCAACTTTGACCTGCCAGACAGACCCAGGACACCAAAGCAGTCCGCCTATTTTTACTCCAAACTTATTGAGAACAATGGCTTTGTTTCAGCAAGACAACGTTTTAATACACATGCCTTGAAAAACTATGACAGCCATAAGTTACCTTCTCTGCCCGCATCTAAAGTCCCATCCGAAGCTAGGGTTGTATGGAGGAATTTCTCAAGCCAAACCATATTCCAGCGCAAACTCTACCACTATGGAACCTTCTCCCAAGGATTCCACTGGGGAGTTGGATCCTCCGCTTATCAGGTTGAAGGTGGCTGGAATGCTGATGGGAAGGGGCCCAGTGTTTGGGACACATTCTCCCAGAAACCAGGCAATATTCCACGTAATGATAATGGCAATGTAGCCTGTGACAGCTATCACAGACTGGAAGAAGACCTTTACATGCTCAGGGCTCTTAAGGTGAAGTCCTACAGATTCTCCCTATCCTGGTCCCGGATTTTGCCCAATGGACACCGTGCCTCACTGAACCAAAATGGTGTAGACTACTACAGCTACTTTGCAGCACATAAATGGTTGGCCCAATGTTAGTATGATTGAAATCTTCAATGACTTCTGTGACTTCTGCTTTGCCACATTTGGAGACAGAGTGAAGTTTTGGATGACTTTCAACCAGCCTCATACAATTGCATGGTCAGGATATGGACTTGGGCAGGTCCCACCAAATGTTAGAAATCCAGGGGATGCACCATACAGAGTTGCTCACAACCTTCTTAAAGCACACGCTAAAGCCTATCACACATATGATGACAAGTATCGAAAATCCCAGGGTGGTCTGGTATCTATAGCCCTCAATGCTGATTGGATTGAACCCAAAGATGTCTTTGTCCCACGGGAAGTGATGGCTGCAGATCGTGCTCTCCAGTTCCAACTTGGCTGGTTTGCACACCCTATTTTTAAAAATGGTGATTACCCTGATGCAATGAAATGGCAAGTTGGAAACAAGAGTGAACTTCAAGGTCTTTCTGTGTCAAGACTTCCTTCATTCACAGAGGAAGAAAAGGCTTACATCAAGGGCACTGCGGATGTCTTCAGTATAAACCACTACACTACCAAGGTAGTGCGCCATGCCACACCTAAGCTCATTCCTCAGTCCTATGCATATGATCAAGATATAGTTGAGGAAGAGGAGAGTGATTCCCCAACCACTGCGATCAGTAAACAGAGAGCTGTTGCATGGGGACTAAGAAGACTCCTTATCTGGATCAAGGAGGAGTATGGAGACCCAGAGATTTACATTACAGAAAATGGAGTAGTTACTGACACCAAGACCACAGTTGATGATACAGACAGGATCTTCTACTACAAAACATATATTGATGAGGTTCTGAAAGGTATAGTGATCTTTTTCACTTTTGTAGCATGCATGATACTTTCAAAATCTTTCACTGTGTTTTTATGTAATAATATAGAATATTATATTTGGAATATACATAATGTATGTAGATTATGTCTAACAATATAAAGAATATCTTAAAAGGGTAAAGAGCTGCAGCATTTTTTATCAGCATTCTTCATTGTTTTCTACAGCACATAGCTTGGATGGTGTAAAGGTTAAAGGATATGTAGCATCATCTCTAATGGATTCCTTTGAGTGGCTCAATGGGTACAAAGTAGCATTTGGACTCCATCATGTCGACTTCATGAACCCAAACCAACCAAGGACACCAAAACACTCAGCTCACTACTACTTTCAAATCATAAAGGACAATGGCTTCCCACTACCAGATGATGAGAAACCCCTTCATGGATATTTTCCTGAAGGATTTCTTTGGAGTACTGCTAGTGCTTCCTACCAGGTACCTAAAACCTACAATTAACATTACACTACAACATGCCAGACACAATATTGCCAGTTGATAACATCACCTGTGGCTGCCTATCTACCTTCTAACCTACCTTCCTCCACCTACCTACTCGAGGCAAAACCGGTAACAAGATGGCCTACCTTCTTAAAGCTTATGTAGGTAATATTGTAGAGCTGTACAGAAAGAGAGCAGAAAAGAGCAGAAGAAAGCATGATTTTAGCCGGGACAGGTCCGAAATCTAAATTGGCTCATACAAAAGCAGGCCTGTCGACTCAAAATAGATAAACAGACACTTCGCTAACAAATAGCTGACGGATGGCTGTGCTATGAAACAAATTGCACTAACTAGCTAGCTCACTACTTACCTACTAACTAACTAGCTAGCCAACTACTTACCTACCTAACTTCTAACAAGCTAACTAGCCAGTTACTTACATGCCTACCTACCTACCTTCTAACTACCTGACAAGCCAGCTACCTAACAACCTCTGTCCCTGTCTTCTAACTAGCAAGCTAGCTAGGTTTCCAACTTACCGTTGTTTTGTTTGTTGTTGCAGATTGAAGGGAATTGGAGAGCTGAGGGAAAGGGTCTGAGTATCTGGGACAAGTTCACCCACACTCCTCTGAGAGTGGGCAACAATGACAATGGAGACAGAGCTTGTGACAGTTACAACAAGATCAACAAGGACATTGAGGTTCTGAAGAAGTTGAAGGTGACCCACTATCGTTTCTCCATCTCCTGGACCCGAGTGCTCCCTGATGGCGCCAACAAACACATCAAAGAGGCCGGACTCAACTACTACTGTAGATTACTGGATGCCTTGGAAGCTACTCATATTAAGCCTCAGGTAGCCGGTTTTGGATTGATAAAATGTCCCTTCTGTGATTTTTTTATTTCTCATTTGATATTCTCATGGAATCTCATGGTTAGTAAAAATTTATTCAGATTTGTCTTTGTTTAATGTGCTGCAGGTAAGATTTAAGAGCTACAATTTGAGTGGTATTTGTTAGAAATGTCAGCAATCTGTCTGCTATTAGTGAGTGAAATGCTCTATTAGTGAGTGAAATGCCCAGTCAATCTGTTGTGGTTGACTGGGCCTGCCTCTGTATGAAACAAATTCAATTTGAGACCCATAGACATAGATACATTGGCCTTTGGATCATTGGTAGTAAGTAAATAGGGGAGCTGCAGTTTTTGCTGGATAAAAAGCAACGTTTCCATTTCTAAACCGATTTAAATTAGTCGTTTTTAAAATAGATTTATGATCTAGTGGAGTAAAAACAAATTAAGCAATATATATATTTATTTTTTTGGCTAAAATAAATGAACATGAATTAAAATTAATATTAAAACGATTAATTATAATCGGTTGAGAAATGTTAAGGTACAGGGCTTTTTATCCAGAAAAAACGCAGCTCCACCATTTATCTGTATTTGTTTACAGGCCAGTCATGTCCTCTAAAATATGGCTGCGATGATGACGTCTCACAGCAACAGTAGCGTCCATGTATATATGTCTATATTTAGACCACTCCCGGGTAATTTCTGACCAATCAGGACATCTTGGGGAACCTATATTGCCTGTCAATCACTAGCTCCCACCACAGGTCCTTGAATGCAACACTTCTCAATGGTGGAGAAATGTAGACTGGGAGGGGCAGTTTTGTGTTGTTTCATTTCAAAATCCTCCAATATCCTATGCACTTTTCAACTTTGCAACTCTCAAATCTTACTTACAGCTTTAACTACGGCAAATTGAGATTAAAATCAGTGACTAAAATCACAAAATAATGGTTATCCCATCCATGGATAACTTGTGCATGACCTCTCTATGGCACAAAATATTGTAACGTAATCTACCTAATTTAAAACGACTTTAGAAAACTGTTAACTCTTCCTACTTCCTTTCTCCTCTGTATAAACTCCAGGTCACCCTTTACCACTGGGACCTTCCATTGACCCTCCAGAATGTTGGAGGCTGGGAGAATGAAACCATTGTGGAGAGATTCAGAGATTACGCTGAGGTGATTTTTAACAGACTAGGTGACAGAGTGAAGTTCTGGATCACCCTCAACGAGCCTTACATTGTGGCGAATCTTGAAACCTTTGCCCCAGGTAAAATATACTTTCCATTACAAAAATTCCAATAACCGGCATTAAAAATGCTGTAGGTAATATATAAGAGGCATTATATATGATATATAATTATTTATAATTTTAGTGGCATTTGTTAGAAAATGCGTAGCCATCCGTCAGCTATTATTGAGTTAAATGTGCTGTGAGAATATACGTGCCAAGCTGACTACGCCTGCCTCTGTACAATCAATTTCGATTTTAGACCACTCCTGGCTTCATTTCTGACCAATCAGCATACTTTCCGTGATTGGTTTGAGGAATCCATCTTGCCTGTGAAATGCAACATTTCAATGGTGGAGGGGACACTTTTTCTGCTCTCTCTCTTTACAACTCTCAAATCTTACCTACTGCACCTTTAAACAAAAGGATTTCATTCTTCTTACGACGTTTCTTTATTTATTTGTTGTGTTTTACACCATTGTTAGATGCTCAGCTATTCTGTATAGGACATATAACAAGAGCATAGCACATGCTTGACTTTGGCTCAATTCAGACAATAGTAAAATGTTACATGTTATAAAGTAGAAAACCCATCTATTGATATGTATAAGCTGATGTATAAACCATTCACCACATGTGGTAGGAATTGTGCGTAAGCAGTACATCGCTGGTCACAACCTGATCAAGGCTCATGCTGAGGTCTGGCACCTCTACAACGACAAGTACCGTGCCAAGCAGGGAGGCCTCATCTCCATCACTATCAACTCTGACTGGATGGAGCCACGTAACCCTCACAAGCAGAAGGACATCGATGCTGCCAGGCGTATCCTGCAGGTAAACTCTGTTGAAATACAAATCACTATTTACTCATTTATCCAGGGACTTTGGTAAGGTGGCATTTAGGAGTATAGGGTTGGAGCATCTTGCTCAATGGTGCTACAGGTAGACGTGATTGGGATTCGAACCCAGAACCTTTTGTGCTGGGTGTCAAAGACCCTAAAAACCTGCAAGGCTATCCTGCCTGTTCAATATTATACATTATTATGAAAAATAAAATGATATTCAAGGGAATATTTTATTTAACCTGTTCCGTTGTGCTTTTTTTTACTTTTAAGATAATATGGAAACGATTGGTTTAATGTTACAATAAAGTTAGCACAAAAATGGTTGATAAAGTTCTTTTTTGAGCTCTACCAATGTTGTGGAATTGTAGAAATTTAAAAATTGTTGTGTAATTTAGAAAGCACTTTGAATATGGATTTATCAAATCTAACTTTTTGCAATGGCTACACTGCATACTGTAGAGTGTACTTGTAACTTGTAAGTCACGTAGTATAAAAATGTCTGCCAGGGGACTCAATGTAAACGGTACCAGGTGTACAGCCAAGGTGATGGATGCTCCCATTGTCTTCCAGCTTGTGTCCTGGACGGGGTGGATGTGAGGGGCTACACCGCATGGTCCCTGATGGATAACTTTGAGTGGGCCGCAGGCTTTGCTGAGCGGTTCGGTCTGTTCCACGTGAACCGCACCGACTACACGCTTCCTCGCATCCCCAAGGCTTCAGCTGCCCGCTACTCCTCCATCATCACATGTAAGGGCTTCCCTGACCCAACCCTTGGGCCCCACGAGTGCTTGAACCCTCATCCCGAAGGTACGTCTGTCTGAATTGCAGGAATGGAATGTACTTGAGAGTAACTTGCAATGTGGATGAGTTTAAGAATAACCATTCACGTAAAAAGCTCCAGTCCCTCAGATGTCAGAAGCTATAATAAAACAACATTAAGTCATTAAAGACTCTTCATTTACAAAAATTAATACCATCTAACTTTATTTAGCAATTGTGTTCTTCCTGACTCGGTTACCATAGCTACAGGTGTTCCGTCCCTGACGACAGGCACACCTGCTCCTCCTCTGGCTGTGGTGGACAGAGTGGTCTTCCTAGGTCTGGAGCTCATCTCTGGGGATGCCGAGGAGGCTCTGTACATCATGTTTGCCCTCGTACTGGTCAGCGTGGTGGCGGCCATCTTAGGGGCGTACCGTCTCTTCAAGACCAAGCAACAGTTGAAGAGAACGGTGGCGGTATCGCTCATAATGCAGTAGATGTGAGGCTAATGTTTAGAGGTTATTGTTCTCATATAAGATGATATGTACTTTATTCATCCCAGACAAGGAGTTTGGGTCACAGCCGAAGTAGCATACAGGATAGTTATTAAGTTAAGAATGAAAATGAATCGATGATAACCCCTTAAACACAATCATCTATTGTTATCCAAATTGGGTTGATATCTGTTTGATAAGAAAAGAAAATGTCATTATAAATGTGTTACATAATTTGTGTTAAAAAAGAAATACTCAGGGTCTCTCAGTAACATAAAAGTCTAAAATAGCAGATTTGAGTAGCTATAACCGCCATGATTACTGCAACAGTTTATG
>OOFG01047841.1:0-27672 GCA_900323295.1 Molva molva
TAATACATGTTTATTTATCTTATGAATTTATCATATATATATATATATATGATAGATACATTGTGTAAACTTTTTTCTTCTCTTAAACACTTTTTTTTTTTATAAAACATATCTAAGTAAGAATGAAATCAGCTTTGACTAAACAGTTTTCATTCACATCAGTAGGATATTGTCACTCAAACAAAATATCTGCAACAATGATTTAAAACAGATTGCAAACTGCACACAAGTGTGTAGCTTATTTCGGTCCTCTAAAAACACGTCTTTAGAATTTTTAGAATGTCGGTTTTTTCCTGCTTGTGAAGCTATTCCCTCTTTGTGTCCCATGTCATTATCTCTGCTCTCTTTTCAGCTGTCCTGAGACTGAAAGCTGTGGAACCTGGCGTGGTTGTGATTCAGGGAGTGGAAACTGGGAAATATCTGGCCATGAGCAATACAGGCCACTTGCATAGTTCAGTGAGTATCTTAGATACAGAAAGATATCCATTTTCAACCAGACAACATGTTTTTCACCACCATCTGAATGTGAACACACACACACACACACCTCAAATTAGGTCAACTTAACCTCTACACTACACCACTACACATTTTTCCCTAGATACTAATTGTATCAACATTGCAGAAGCCATGTATACCCATAAGAACACACAGTGTTGCTTCCACTTAAAGACACAATCTAGATGCTGCTAATCAGGAGAGCAATTAATTGAATCACTGAGCATTACTGTGCATTAAAGCAGAACATGTTTCACCCAGCAAATGTACCCAAAGATCAGACCGTGGGACAGAAATAACTAACTAAGGGATACCAATGTCTATAACTCTGCCCTATGGAAAGCCGAGTACAATGACCTCCATGTAAGAGTATCCAGGAGAAAGCCCTTTCTGTTCTAAAAAAATAAATGTGTTAAAGTTGCATCTAAACAAACCAAAGGACTTTTGGAACTAGATCTGGATAGATGGGACAAAAGCAGAGTTGTTTGGTTGTAACGTACAACATCATGTTTGGTGTAGATCAAACACAGCATGGGGATGTTTAGGAGTGGTGTTCTGCAGCAAAAGGATTTGGACATCTGCAGTGTCACTATGAAACCATCTTCTACCGTGCAGGCCTTCTCATCTCTTCTATACCAGAATATGTATGGAGAGGCTAATGAGAGGGCTTCTTTCCCACAGCTATAGATTGGCTAACTTGCCCAAGCACAGCAGCAACTCTACAACCGAATGGGTAGAAAATAATCACGTCAGACCGCAGCCTCCATTGAGATTGAGTGGTCAGGGCTCTTTCAAGAACTGTACATAAAACGCCCTTAATCAGTGTTTGAAGGAGGTAGCTAGCAACTCAAATTACTACAACTTTAATAGGAATACCTAATTGTCCAACTTGATGCATGTTGGTTTCATTATGTGGGGGAAAAAAATGTTATCCTAAAATCAAGTCATGTGATTTGCGACCTTAGGCTAGATTTTGGTTTAGATTGTGAGTAGCATCATGTGATTTTGTTATGCCCTGGCATAGATGAAAGAGGGTGTTCATGCCAGTGTGTGTGTGTCTTTGTCAATTTTCTGAATCATGTCCACCCTTCCTGTCTCGTGTATTTGTCCTAGTGCACAGTAAATGATGAATCTTACTTTGTGGAGATGCTGGAAGAGAACCACTACAATACCTATCAGCCCCAGAAATACAAGGAGAGGAACTGGTATGTGGGGCTGAAGAAGAACGGAAAGCCAAAGCTGGGCCCTAGGACCCACATCGGGCAGAAAGCCATATTTTTCCTCCCGCGAAGGCTGGATGACACGGGGGAGTAATAATAATTACCTCCTATTACTGTTATATAATTAAACTATGTAGTTACGATGATGATGGCGTTCAAAACTTGTGCACTTGTACCACAACCCTTGGCCTTGGTGTGCCACCATATTTATAACCGTGAACTGGATGTGAGACTGTCTATTGTGTCCTTGTTCAGTTATGCGTGTGGGCAGTGTCCTTTTCTTATTGTGGAATGATGGGATGATAAAATGGCATTGTTATCTGCTGAAGGAACCAGCTTGATGTTATTATGGCTGCTTTTTGAAAAATGTGAATGTAACTTTGATTTAATCCCACACTCACTGCTTATTACTGTCATAGTAAATAACTATATGAACAACTCAATGTAGTCGATAGATTATTGACCACCTGACGAGTGTGTCCATAATCCTTCATACCATCCTTCTGACCATCAAGTTGCTCGTGGTACCTGCTATTTGACCTGGGGAGGGCTCAGTCATAAGAACACCAGCCAACATCAAAGACATTCAGCTGACATGAAGCTTTTTAATCATATTTTAAAACATATCAGAACAATAAAACCCAAAGCAGCTCTACATTACACAAACAAGCAGGTTTTGTTCATTCTCATGGTCCGACAATTTCCATATATGTTAAACATTGCATGTGAGGACCTACTGAACTAAAAGCGCTGCATGTCCTGGTTCCCTATTCAAATAATTGAAACAGTACTCCACTTGAGCCAATAAGGAGACACCTATTCATTGTGATAACCACAGAAGATGAGTATGATTTTGTTTAACAAATATGATTAGCCACAAAAATATGAAATAAGTCACCCGTATGTTTACTTTTTGTATATATATATATATAGTCTACAATGACGTATAGAACACCCTGGGTTTTATTGATGTCTAAAGTGCACCTGCATTCAACATTCTTTGATAGCAGGGTTTTGACACCTACTACATTTCTAAATTGCACCATATATAAGCAACTGGCTAAAAAATTTAAATGAACGAAAATATATATACATTTTCTCTTGAAATAATGCATTAACCTCAAAGTTAATCTCAACCAATAAATGCATCAGAATCTGGGCCAAATAAAAGTTATGATTTTTGAAAGGTTATTATTCCTGAACAAAACGTCTACATCAAATATATATATAATGGAGCAGATGACCCCAATAGCAATGAGTCATATGCTAAATTAATTTAGATATTAACATTTTAGATGCAGCATGTGCATAGATCACATTATTTAACCTAGAGAACAAGGCCCTCACACCCACCCTTAAGGTCTGTGGCTCCCTTCTTGTTCAACGTAATTGCTTCTTAATGTGTCACTCTTGGTACTCTTGCTTGGATGCTTATGGTTGCTAGATTTGTGAACATGTTTGTTGTTTTATGATAACAAATACCAGAACAACCACTTAAAATCACAGGGATTACACAAAGCATTTGCCTAATAGGCAAAATCTAATTAAAGTTACTGCTGTGTGAGTGAATGTGTGTTTCCGCCATTACACTATCAACTTGATAAAATATAACATCGCTAGCATGAATGTGGATGCCCATTTCAGTACTGTGATTACTAAAGCAAATGCTAATACTGCCCTCTATAGGCTTAGTGAATTTAATCAACTGTGACATTTACAGCATGGTCCTACCTTGTCTCTTAGGTGAATGTTGCATTATAAAAACAGTATAATCATCACACCAAGTAATCATGAGGGGAACTTTACAATGTGTTTTGCATGCTCATCACAAGTCTTCAAAACAAGTGTTGCCAGTTCATAATGCCAGTGGGCTCTTAGTCAAAGTATCCCCAACAGAAGACTCTTCCCTATTGACTTGAAGGGGCTAATGCATGCCAGTACACTACCATCAAAACAATATAAGGCATTAATCAATATGTTACAGATGTATATGTGAAAGCACTTAACATAAGCCACTACGGACTACATAGAAAGACTAATACTGTTACAAATTACCATCAATATATTTCAAACAAAAACAAGTGTCAGGGTTCAGGATTTTTTTTGTCGTTTTGTTTTCGTTGAGTTTGTTTCCATCCCCGACCTCATCCTGTGGAGAAGCGGCTTCAGTCTGGTGCTTTCACCGTCGATTGAGTGAGAACTCTTCTGCGTCCACTTGTCCGGAAAGTTCTGTGTGATCAAGAGTTTGACGAGAACAAGAAGAGATACATTCAGGTATGGAAGGCAACCATTTCCGAGCTGGACAACAGAGTGATACAGCATCATTATCATGATGTTGTGCAGGATTCTATCAGGGATTTGGTCGGTTATCATTACATTGTGTGTGGACGGTGTCATCATGCCATACCTCTAATAAATAAAGAGCACCCGTGTCCGAGGCAGGGTGGCGTAGGCGGGGTCAGCCAGCTTGCGCACTCTGGAGTAGTTTACAAACCCTCTGATGAAGAGCATGAAGCCTTAAACAAAGGAGAAACCAAGTTGGCCAGTTTCATTTTGAGGTTTCACGATACTAGAAAATGAACACTTTGAAAAGGACGTGTGCATGGTTGAAATGTGACGATTAACTCACCCAGGGCCAGGAAAACCCACCAAAGCCAGTACTGCTCATTGAAGTAGCCCGGGAAATAGGTGGAGAACTGAAACAAAGTAATACGATCTGGTCAGATGACAGAGCCATAAACTGTCTTCGCTTGTTTGATGCCAAACAATAACGCTGACACATCAATCACGATAAGAAAAAAAGAGGATCCCATAAACAGTTACAGAATTATTTTATAACCATCTGGGTGTCCAAGTCATGGCACTCAGAAAGAGCGGACGTGTGCAAACAAACTCTTTCAAAGGGCTGACAGGTAGGGGATCTACATTTTACAGTGATCTCATCTCACAAATAAGTATGACTGCAGACTAGCTCAGCTCCGGGTTGTTTCACTTTTTCTCGCATTATACTTGTTTCAAACAATCATTTTGCTTGAGGTGGGGATCTGTAGGTGCATCATTTATAAACTCTCCCAGCAGTAGGCAACTGTAATAAAGTGTCTATAAAGGTTTCAAACAACCATGTAGACTGGCCACTGTAGAAATACACTTAAAAATCCCCTACTGAAAGCTACATCCACTCGCACAAATTGGTTTTCTTTGGTAGTATATCTCTGTAACGAAACACAAAACCAGGCTTAACTCCGCCCTTTCAGTTCAGGTTTCAAGCCAGGGCTCTGTGCTGTCTCCCCCCAGAAGTTCTGCTTTAATATAGTAGGCAGGACTGAAGCTAAAGTTGTCCTACCCTCACAATCAGAACCCATTTGATGAGGGACAGGCCAAATCCAGAGATGGCCCCATATCGTCCCGCTGCTGATGTGGTCAAGCAGAACGATAGGAAGAAGCCAATCCAGTTAAACAGGAATGCCACTGAAGGAGGGAGAAAATAAGAATATGTTAATTCCAAACACGGTGTCTTTAGATAACTATTTGACTAGCTTTACTATCAAGCTACTATAAACATTTGAATATTTAAATGTTGGTGTTCTGTCAAGTAGTAGCTCTCTATAACTGTAAACAAGCAGAAAGACGTTGCCATGGATGTTCTTACTGAAGAAAGTGAGCATGAAGATGCCATCGTTTCCTATCCGGAGCTGGTCTGCATCTTCAAATTCATCCCTGGCCACAAAGTCATCCTCCTGCACCAGCAAGCACAACACAATTGTTGTTCAGCTTCAACCCTTATCTTTTTTTTGTTCTTGTTCTGTCTCCCACACATCAGCGCCTTAGGCCCTGATGAAAGGCGCTATACAAATTGAATTTATCATTATTAACTCAAACCTTTCAAAACAATAACGTCCACAATAAGTGGAAAGTGTTATTTAGATAGGAGGTCAGGGTACCGTCACTCTGCCAGCAACCAATGGGATTGCAGACTCTACTTTGGTTCTCTCTGCTTCGTCGTAGGAGGGAAGTGTGGTAGCTACGTTGTAAGATGGGGGATTTGGGAAGCTTCCTCCATCATCTTTGTAGTCAAAGAAGGCTGGGGAGGCCAAAAATAAATGCAGGTCATGTCCAGATGACAATAACAGGGCAGGATAGCTATAAGCAAATGGGTTAAGTATTTTTTTAATATAAAAAATGTATGAATGTAGTCAGTTTATCAGTGTTGAGTTAAAAATATATATAATAACGTGGCCCCATTTGTCTATTTCTGTATCTGAGGTCACAGAAAAACTGCATTAGAAAGTTAGAACAAGTGCTGCACTTGAAATTAGGGTTTTGTAATTTTAACTATAAAAGACTATTGCATCGATGATTTATGGGGTTTTGCACATTATGTAGTGCACCTTGCACCTTTAAGGGTTCTGTTTACAAGTAAGAACATTAGAGTTCTGAGTCACCGGATAGTGAGACGACTCAGGAGGCTTCTTCTTACCTGCGTTCGCTGCAGCGACGCTGCTGTAGGGTGGAGGAGCGTCCTGGGTGGGGGCCTCCTCTGAAGCCTGGGCTGGCTCCTCTTCATTTACCAGCTGACACAAAACATAAATCACAATCAACAGTGGCACACCTGACTTCAAATATATGATACAATGGGAGAGCTATAGTAAGTAGGCCCAAATAATAATATTCATAATAATATTAATAAAAGTACTTTTTGATGACTGAAACGAATTGTAAACCACATAGGCCTTAGTCAGTAAATGTGGTGAGGAGCATTTCCTCAAATCTCAAGTCTGACATCACACCCCAAAAAAAGATTAAGGCCTATATGTTGAAACGCAAATCGGGTTAAGATATGCAAATAGAAATCAGGTAAGGTAGTCAAACTGATTGTAGACATCAACCTTTGAGACATCCAGAAGACACGCCTGAGATTCCATTGTTACCTAGTTGTACTGTAAGCCTCTAGTGTAGTACCTCTAGTTGCGTG
This sequence comes from Molva molva, assembly GCA_900323295.1. Lineage (NCBI taxonomy): Eukaryota > Metazoa > Chordata > Actinopteri > Gadiformes > Lotidae > Molva > Molva molva. The sequence continues at coordinate 6,691 of OOFG01047841.1, forward strand.
ACATTATATCAAGGGTGTTATATTCCACATACACGATCATATATTCAGTCACATTACATCATGGGTGTTACATTTCAAACCATATAATGTCACATGACATAATGCGTGTTACATTACCAACACACGCGACAATATGGTCAGTCCCTTCAGACGATAGGCTGTATGTAACGCATGGCTAGTATATGTAAAGCATGGCTAGTGTATGTAACGAGAGGCTCGTATATGTAACGCGTCGCTGGTAAATGTAACGCATGGCTAGTGAATAACATCCGAAGCTAAATCTACCGTCGCCAAATAATTAACGTTACCTAGTTAGTCCGAACTGAAAATACCTACTAGCTAACTAGGATGTTGCATTTGTAAAACGTGACAGTTAAAACCAAACGAATTTCCAAATAGCTTCATTATAAACACGTGTAAGCCCAACTCTGGCCCACCCATAAACATTTGCCTAGGTCCGTTTTCCACTGACTGTTAACCGTAGCTAACTTACTAGCCAGATAATTGTAGAGATCAGTTAGTACAAAACGAGGCCTACCTCTTGATACCTCACGTTGCTGTTCTGCTCTGCCATTCTAAATGATTAACAGAACAGTGGGAAATGTCCACTATAAGTGAGATGTGTTAAATTATCCTGGCGGACGATGTAGCTAAGACTTAGATCGCTAGCATAAGTCGGCCATCTTCACACAACCGACTGCTGACAGCTAGGTCTGTTATTCCACCACGCATCACATGACCCACACGGACTGGCTGGAGGAGCCTCCTCGTGAGCAAATAGCCAACCCCATACATAATAATAATAATAATGGCACAGTTGAGTTTGGATTAAATGGTTTTATTGTTCAAAAGTTCCATGTTTAGTTAAATTTTTATTAAACAACTTCAAGTATTATAAAAAACCTGTTTAAAAAAAATAAATTGTCTCTGCTCATAAAAAGATTGAACCAAAACCCTCATTTACAAAAAGAAAATGATTGTGACATATGATATGAATGGATAATTAAGTGGAGTGTTGAACACAGTACATTTAAAGTTTCTCTTTTTAATTTTCTTCAGTTTCTCTTCAGGGTAGCAGGAAGTGGATCCACCAGCTTGTTGTGCACGTGAATCATCCCTAAATGCATGAACACAAGAGTACATTTGGTTCAGGTTGTGGTTTTAAAAGACATTCTGTTGACTTGTTTTAAAATGAACGTGAAATGACTTGAGACATGCTGCCCAATGTCTGGTATGTTCTTTGTATGTATTGATACAGTGTACGTCTGAGTTTATTTAAGTTTGTGAACAAATGACATATCCCCACTGCCAAGAAAAATCTAGACCAGTCATTAAACTATAGCCTACTGTAGAGTACCTATATATGGAAATTCAATGTTACCTTTAAAGTATTTTACAGTTTTGACCCTAAGTTCCAGAGTGGCATCTTCGTCACACACAAAAATGGTCTGTGGGTGCTGCTGGAATGCAGATACCGTCCACATGTGGTTAACGCCCTCCTCTATAGCTTTGTACAAAGCAAATGCCTTGTGTCCGCCAGTAATGAGAATCATGACCTGAACAGGGATTTCAAAGCAAAATTTGAGATTAGGCAGTTTGCACACAATGTTGTGGTATAAAGAATAGCACAGCAAAACATTAAAAACGTAAAATAGGTGAAATGTAGACGTCGAACCTCCTTTGCATCCATCACAGTGCCTACTCCCACTGTCAAAGCCATCGTGGGCACCTTTGACAGATCCCCATCAAAGAATCGAGCGTTAGCCTGGATGGTGTCCATCGCCAGGGTTTTCACTCTGGTCCGCGAAACCAGGCTAGAACCAGGCTCATTGAAGGCAATGTGACCATCGGGTCCAATACCTGAAAAAAGGGACAAGTGTGATTCTCAGTGTTTAATGATAGGCTTTTACAATGTAATACCGGTCGAGTAAAATAACAATTTAGCATTTTAGGTTGGCTACATATGTTCAGAAATTCAGAAATTGTTCTCACCTCCAACAAAGAGTTCTATTCCCCCAGCATTTTGTATCTTCTTCTCGAAGGCCTGGCACTCTGACTGAAGATCTGCAGCATTGCCATCCAAAATGTGGACATTTTCTGCTCTTATGTCAATGTACTTGAAGAAGTTATTCCACATAAAGGAATGGTAGCTTTCCGGGTGATCTCTAGGAAGACCTGGGCAATTTCAGAAATGTCCAATTAAATAAGTTTGCACAACAAATCAAAAGGACACATGCATCATTAACCATTCTTGGGATATACTTACCAACATATTCATCCATGTTAAACGTTTTGACATACTGGAATGAGACTTGTCCATTCTTGTAGAACTCGATCAGTTTCTTGTAGCAACCAAGTGGTGTGCCACCTGAGCAGTGAGAAAAATAAATGTCCTCCATTAAACCGACGGCTCTGTCCTTGCCCTAACATATCCGTTTGATAATAATGATAACTTGTTTTTTGCTCAAGCATCGGCTTACCAGTTGGAAGTCCCAATGTGAAATGTCTGTCCGGACCAGGATTGAAGAGTAAAATCTTGTTTCTTATGTATTTTGCAGCCCACTCACTAACCTGATCATATTCATCAAGAATAATGAGTTTCATTGTCCTTCAAAACGAGAGCAACGGGGCTTCTTCTTAATCGCAGAGATAATAGTAGTACTTATATATATACTTAAATGTATACTCAGGTCGACCACCTAGTACGTCGCTGCAAAGCGAGTTATCAAATATGTAGACTCATATAAACCGGTCTTTGGACTCGGGACACAGACAGGAAGCTCGATTGACTCCTTTATCTTGACTGACTCAACTGATAGAAACAAAAGAAAGCGAATTCTGCATTCCTTTAATACTTTAGGAAATACGTGGCAGGATATTGGCAGTAGTTATAGCTATGGTAAACGGTCGATTTGTCGTGTGCTGCTAGTCGGCGGAACTCTAGGTCATATGACTTACCGTCGCTAGATGCTTAGAGCTGAATCAGCCAACCAATGAATCCGCTCCATTTCCTGTTTTTCTTATGTATGCATTTCATGTAAAACATAGCTGGAAATAAAAATTGCGTTTTGTATGTATATTGTATTTCTTTAAAAGACTAAGAATAAACGTAGGTAAAAAATAATTAAATAATGAGTCGTTAAACTAAAACACGTGATTTTCAAATCACTTTATTAAAACCATATTGTGACACAGACTAGAACACTTATAGGGCACACAACAGAAATAAATACCATTATGTGTACAGCGCTCATTGTCAATCAACAGGCTTATTGCAGTTGGCTTTAATTTATTCCAGCAGAAAGGAAAGGACATGCTATGGCAGCAGAACGATGCCTTTAGAAGCTTGGGTCAATGTGCTGAGAATTCTGCCTGTTTTGACTGTGGTGGGCATCATGAAGTACACTGCACCGGCTGACACGCGCACACACACACTCACGCGCACATGTATCTCAATCTGAAACATCTGCTCTGACCTTTTATTCATTAGGATTACATAGGGTCTGTTCAAATCACTGAAACCTTTTTTTTGGATTGACTAAGATCTTGTTTCCATCTGATCGACTATAAAGAATTTGGGAATCACGTCTAGGTCAGGAACAGTGCACATGGTTCAGACTGAGGCACTGTAGGGGGGCGGGGGGGTTCCGGTGTATCTGCCCGTTCAGTCGAGGTCCATGTCAGGCTTGTTTTCTGTAGAGGCGCCCGCTGTGTTCTCAGCTGAGTCGCTTTCTGCAGGTTCACCCGGGGCTTTATCCTGGTCGTTGACGGGCCCGTTCTGCTCGGCAGCCTTGTCGTCCTTGGGAAGCTCCACCTTGGGCTTGGGCTTGTTCATGATGGGGTTACAAGCGGCGAACAGCTCCTGGGGCAGGAACAAGTGCACATTAACGTATTAAAACATGCACCGATACAACAAGCTAATAAACCTTTAAAGAGCAAGTATACATTTGAAGTGTGGCGTTATTGGAATGATCAAGGAGATACATTTACCCTTGAGATATTTGAACATATTATGATAAACAGTAGGACAGTCAGTTATTTAGTTAATACAATTTCATTGTGTTTCAATGCATTAAACCCTTACCCTTGTTTTTGCCTGAATCTCTTTGCCTTTGACAGAAGGGTCCACTGTGAGGGTCTGTTTGCTCTGCTGGTTCATAGCACTGTTCATCCAGACCATAGCATCACTGGTCAGCTTGTCCACTTTGTTGACGTTCGCCTCATCTAAATGGTCGTATTGCTCTTCCTAGAGTGGGAGTAAAACAGGGCAAATGCTGATGGACCATATCGATGATGACACATCAATAAGTGTCAATGAAAATATTTTTCAAATCTTTGTGAAAGATAGGCTACAAATAATGCAATTGTAAGTCATTATTTAATGAGCATTTAAAGTCAGACATAATTTGCACTGCACCTTGGTTTTGAATGCCTCCACAGCCTTCATGTACAGCTGGATCTGTTTACCCAACTCCTCGAATGCTTTTGGTCTTTCTTCAGCTTCCATGTGCCTCTCCTGGATGGGCTGGCCAAGTTTCTGTAGAGTATAATTCAGTTAGTAACAAAATCAGAAACCTTGACAAATCACCAGTGAAAAAAATGTATTCCATGCGGGTACCTTTAACTCTGCCAGTTTGTCGATGTAAACCTGCTTGGGTTGGTCCTCTCCGTCTTCATACAACCAGTTCTCAGTATCCTCCAGTTTTATTGAAAGGACATCTCGGTCCTAAATTATGTTCCGGTCAGAATTATGTAAGGGCACATAATTAGCAAGAGCCAAACCCACATCTTCATTTCAGTTATAAATCAAATGGGATTATAATTGGTTGATCAGAGAAAAGACAAGTGTCACTCACAGATTCACTGACAAACTTCTCAAACAGTCCATGGAGCTTGTCCCTCATGTCGTACACATACTCCTCCACATAATTCTTGGCGTCGTTCCGCTCCTTCTCCAGCTTGTCCTGCATGATCATCTTGCCCTGTACACAACGCAGTGTAAATACGATGCATTTCCATCAGGTTCCGATTTTTAGATATGTATTTACGCAACAATATCTAAAAGTAAGACTAGAGTAGTAGACATATGTACCTCATTTTCTACAAACAGATTGAGCATGTCGTCGGCCAGCTGCCACTGTGGACTGTTCTCAATAGGAAGCTCCAGCACCTTTGTTTTGACTTTGGGCTTTTTGGCTTGTGGAGGTTGGTCAGACTTCTTCTCTGTTTTGACCTCTTCTGGGGTCGTCTGAAGAAACAGAAAAAGGGGAAAAAATGTATAAATGACAAAGATAAAAACAGAAGAAAGTTATGGTGTTGACAGATCTTGAAAGGAAACAAATCAAAACTGAACCATTTCTTAGGCCTTAAAATCAGCAGACACACACAATTTGCTCCAAGGCTTGTTACCTCCATTTCTTCAGCCTCAGGGGTGCCCTTCTTCTCAGGCTCTTTCTGTCCTTCTGCCTGGGTCTTCTGGTCCTCCTGATCGGTCTGCATTTTGGTCTACAAAAGGCCATACCATTAGGATGTCTTCATATAAACTCATTTTCAAATTGGAAAAGGTTGACTTGTTTTCTTCGCAAATTAAAAGAAAAAGCATAATAATTTACCTCGTTATCTTTTTCAGCCTGTTCCGTCTCCATGGGTTCCTCTGTCTCGTCAGACTTCTGGACCTCCACCAGTGAAGCACTGGAAACGCTGAAGATGCCGTGGATATTCACCCGCACCTTGACCTTGACCTTGGAACTCTCCCCGGACGCCTGAGGGACCACCTTCTGGATCATAAATTGCCCTGTGGATCCAAGTAGACAAAAAGAACAGCTTTAAACTGTACCCGACGGTATTCCTCTATGAAGCTTCAGTATACTTGGCGCTGTCACAAAAGCAGATTAGTGACCATGCATGCAGATAATATTGAATTTTTACCCACAGCGGGCACCAGATGGCTGACTGAAACGGTGCAGAATTGGCATGTAGCCTGCTTCACCGTCCCGCAATGGACTGTCGTCTGCAATTGCCTACCCGTGTAACGTACTTGGTAGCGAATTTTTTAATGGTTATTACTAATTATGTTTTCGCTTTCTGGTTTCATACTTGTTTATTTTATATTTTAACATTGTTCCTTCATCTATCAACACATTTTGCAAAAATGTGTTGATAGATGAAGTTGACAGTGGAACCTCCCTCTGGGGGGAGGGCACCGGTCTGGTGGTGTAGTGGATTCACAGCAGAACAACACCAGACTGTTTTCATTTGAGGTGTACAGCCAGCTTAAGTACTGAATATCGCTATGTGTGCAGAGCATGGTGAGCAAGACAACTTATTTTTGAATGGATTACCAATAGAGGGATCAGGGTAGGGAAGCTCTTTAGGGCAGTTGTAGTACGCCTCCAGAGCGAAGGGCTCTCTCCGGTAGAAGGTCAATACCTTAGAGAAAGGTGCTGCGTGGTTCTTTGGGAATACCTCACAATCACTAGAACACAGAAGATATTTGATGGATTATTTACTGAAAAGAACCCTACAACCCAAAGAGTAGAAAACACGGCTATGCTCGTTACCTTAACCCCTCCTCTGCAGCAGAGTTCCACTTCAGAGAGACTGGGTACGGAACTATATCTGTAGTTGAGAATTCCCTCACTTTGAAGGCAGGGGACAGGATTGCACACTGTAGGGGACAAACCGTGTTTTACAGACGAGTTAAAACAAATATGTACAACTACAGGAACGAGATTATAGCCACCTTCAGTTACAGTGGTAAACACAGTTGAGTGTGTGCCACCAGGTTGACAATTGACAGTGAGATGTACCTGCAGGGCACAACCCCTGGCAACTGCCTCATCTGCATTCAGGGTGGTGCTCAGTTCCTTCCCAAAGAACTTGCTGATTCTCTCCTTGACAGATGGGATCCTGGATGCGCCGCCCACTATCTCTACCGCATAGATGTCTTCCTTCTTCAACTCTATGGGGGCAATACGATAATATGAATGGTAAGTTGAATTAAAACTTTAAAAACAATTAAAATTGTGCTATACAAATAGCACTTTGATTCATGGTGATACCAATTCAAGTTACAAAAAAACAGTTTAGCTTGTTTTTCTGTTAATTACCACTTAGATGTATGTAAATAATTGACAACAGATTTGACACTTGTGGGGTTTCTAAAGGCCAGTTGATATGCACTCATTATGAATAAAAACATACTGAATTTTGAAGATCAAGACAAAACTACTTGCTAATGTACCACAGCAGGCAAGTCCTGGGATTATACTGCTCAGTTGCATAATGTATTCACTAGATAGAAAACAATTCATGCATACCATTCAATATTATTCAATATTATTCATCCTAGTAATTATATAGACAAAACCTATCCATGTCGTCAGGTCTAGCCAGGTCTTCTAGATGCAATGTAACCCAACAAAAGTGAATTTGTATTTTATGGTCAGATAATCCTAGTTCTGTCTTTAAAAGACTACTAACAGTGTATTGTAATCATGGTAATATGGTTAAATCTGCAGTACTATATTTGGGTTATGTGTGATCATTACACACAAAACAAAATACTTACTGGCATTTTCCAACAGAGCGTGCAGGGGAGCCTCTACTCTGGTCAAAACATCAGCACACATTGCTTCAAATGCACCCCTAAGGTGGCAAAGATAGATAGTTAAAAGTGGGTTTGTATGCATTGCAGTGTAATCGGGTCTAAAATAAATATTACTTGAGTAAACTTCAACTACTGATCTCAACGTTGACACTATTTTAATGCATTTTGGTATTAAAACAGTAAATACAAACTAACCATAAAGTTAAGACTCAATAAACCCAGTTATATTTGTCTACTGGAATGACAATACTAAAGAGAGTCAAAAATGTTAAAAAGAAAGAAAAACATATTTGGTTGAATATATAAAGGTTGGCCCACCTGTTCATCTTTCCGGAGACATCAATGTCATTCATGAAACACTCGATGTTCAGCGGCAGATCGGAGGAGTTCGCACTCATCAGCCTCTTCAGTTTCTCACACTCCTGGTAGAGCCTGACCACAGCCCTGGGCTTGGATCTCACATCCAGCTTGTACTTTTTGGCAAACTCTTCACAGAAATGCTTGACAAGCTCCTCGTCAAAGTCCTTACCTCCCAACTCTGGGTCACAGGATGTAGCAAGGACCTAAGAAGACGTGGGGGAAAACAGCAGAACGTAGTAAAGTGGTCATTCCAGAGAGTGAATTAGTAACAGGGAGATGAGATCTTATGTGGTTTCTACATGCTCTACGAACCTTGAGTTTGCCTTTGTTGAAGGCACACACAGAGGTTTGGTATCCAGAATGACCCAAGTCCACAAACACCACAATCCTGGCCTTCTCCTCAGGGGCAGGAAGGTCTTGTTTGTAGATGCCATATGCTAGCGCCACTATAAAATGATTGAAGATTGACAATATGTCAAATTCCATCCCTTTCTTTTCCCAACTGAACCATAATGACATTACCAATCAAGTTGTACTATAATGTGATACCATGGAGTGGCACATTAAGGGTATGCATACCTGCAGTGGTCTCATTCATGAGCCTCAAGCAATTGAGGCCAGCAATCTGCGCAGCATCTACTACCGATCTTCTCTCAGCATCAGTGTAGTAGCATGGGACCTAGCGGGAATAACAGAGGTATTAACAACATAGCCAGTATGTGACATCTAAAGCAGGATTAAAAGCAGCGACTAATAGCAGTGACTTATATTGTAGAATGTTTTGATGATTTGATTTTCTTTGTTAAGTGTCTGAGTATTTTGAAAAGCGCTATACAAAATAAATGTATTATTATAAATGTACAGTTTTCGTGCATCAGTGTTCTGCTTTATAGATAAACAGGCATACTCACAGAGACCACGCAGTCAGCCACAGGTTTCTTCAATGCACTCTCAGCCGTCTCCTTCAGCTTAGTCAGCAGCATTGCAGTCACCTGTTCAATGCTGAACACCTTCTCCTCCTCCATGTACATCACCTTCAGACAAATACACAATACAGTTAGAATTTATTAGCAAAATAAATACAGCATTTCAGATCATTCATAAAACATCTGCTCACAAAACGTTTCCTTCAACAGTGACTGTTGATTACCGTCATTGCATAGCAGCCATATTCTGATTTATAAAAATGCAAGTGACAGTAGAAGACAACTTAAAAAAAAATAAAAAAATCACTGCACAATAATACCCCAACAAATGATGCCGACATGTCAATGTAACAGGCAAACTTACAATTAGAGGTCTATGAGGCAATTATATTCTCCATCCATTAAATTATAGACTGATCATAACCATCATCTTCTTTGTATTGTCAAGAGTAATACACATTTTATTAGCTTACAACAGTCATCTTACTTTGATTCCAGTGGTCCCTGTGGGCATTTGTGCAAGGTCGTAAACCAGACTTGACTTGAGACGATGGACAAATGGATCCGTGAATGCCCGTCCATGAAACCTCTTGAAACCTTGGACCGTGTTCTTGCAGTTTGAAACCACCTATAGAAGTAACAAATATTTTGTGTGGCGCATTTACGGAATAATATTTAACAGTCATTTAGATTCATATATTTTCAGAATTGATTGTCTAATACGATAGCATCTTTATTCTATGAATTGGATGCAGTCTTCCGCCTATAGCCGTAAACATACCTGGCTTTTTGCTGCTGCGCCAATCGACCGATTCCGTGGTCCAAAAGAAACACATGCTCTAGAAAAGATACAGCAACGATCGTGAATAAAAACAACGTTATAGTAAACAAGAATTCGTTCCATTGATTAGGACTTTGTTGTTACAAGGTATAGTGGGAAATGTCATGCATTCTCCATCAGTCCCATTTTGACAGCGTCAGGCCTCCTCTTAACGGACGCTCATTCACACATTCTCAGTAACAAAGCTGGATGGGGGTATCAATAACATGAGATTAAACATCTTTCGTTGAGCATTTATAACAGCAACCTGAGGATGTGTAGTTGGTTATCATGGTGGTTGAAGATTTCTTACAAGTGACAAAGGCAGGGTCGAGCTCGCTGAGCTAGCATTAGCAGGAGATTCACGTGCCGTTTCCTGGGTTGAAACCCTACAGGCAGCTAGCGTGACTGGCTAACTAGCGAGCCTTAAACCACCGCGTATGGACTCCATCATATCAAGATTTTAGAATGTACAAGAAATTATATATATATCATTTACAAAACAACGGCAAATAACATGAGAAAATGTATTACTTACGGTGTACATCGGTCGCTGTATTCATTAGCAACAGTTTCAATACCCCCAGCTCTCGCTACTGCTACATAGCAGTTCAGATACCCGACATCAAATCCAACAACAGACATCTTGACAGAACGTAGATTAAATGTACAGTATTTGAAACGGAAATAATGAGTGATAAGTGCAAGACGCGACAGTAGCTACAGCTTTTCTCAATTAGCAGCGGCTATCACACCCTTGTTCCATGTAGCTGCCTTCTGCGTAGAGGCAAGCCGGTTAGCTGTTGTAATGCACAGAGCGCGTTGGAAAGGAGATTTCTTCTCAATTTGCCATCGGCACAAACATGTCCAACTTCCGGGCCGCGGATTTCAACATAAGGGTACCCGAATTCGTTGCTAATGCGCTTAGCTTCTGCACATTGTATTGCAAGTGCACGCAAGGAACTGTTATATTATCTCTATCGTATCATTAACTTAACCAATAATCACAACATCAAACCTAAAACATTAGATAATATACTGAAACATGTATTGCGTAAGCATAGAATAGGCCATTGATAACTAAATACATTGTTCATTGTGCAGTTGTTGACTTAACTTAATTACACAAAATATAAATTAATAAAGCAACGAAATAAAGGTGAAATTCAAAGAATCCAAGAAACCATTTTGATATAATTATTTGTGGCTTTATTAGGTAGACATACAGATCTGGAATTAACAGAAAGAGTGAGAGTGTCAGATTTATTCATCATTCTCGTAGTCGGCTGGATTCTTCCTCTTGCCCTCTTCATGCACATGGTTTCCCCAGGTGTAGGTCAGGTACATCAACACCATTGCTAAATGAAATGTTTGTAAATATATATATATATATTAAATTGTATTCTGATATACAATTTTACACACATACAAATTGCCTTAAAAAGGGTTAAAATAAAACATTGTTAATAGCAGCCAGATTGACAGCTCAAGTAATGGGCACTTCTACCCAGTTTAAAAACTATGGTGGAAGGTTTTGTGTTCATGAAGGCAACAAAAAAAGATAGCATCAAAAGGGCTACAGTTTACATATTGGGGTCAATTAACATTATAGGCTTTTTCGATGTTTAGATTAATAAGGTAAAGGTTCATTTTAGAGATGGACAGTATATTCCTAGACCCATGAAACAAATAGTGTTCACTTATGCAAATAGTCTCCTGACATCACAGTCGCTAAATATCAGTAACCCCATTTCAGCAGCAAGTTATTTAGATTTGTCCAGATGGCCAGCTGTGTATTTGTCATGAGGTATACAAAGAATATGAATACTCACGGGGAGCTACTCTGAAGAAGCTGCTTGTGAATCGTCTCCACACATTGGGGATTCCCTTGGAGAAATAGTTAGGAAAAGCCCTCTGTTCAAAGGGGGACAGACTGTATGTAATCACATGGCGGACCTTGGCCAGACCTCCAAAATGGTGACCCATGGTGACAAGACCTGTTAAACAAAAATATAAGAATAATACACCTTTAAATATTAAAACTAAACAAACACAAAGACTTAAGCATTAATTGACCTTGTTATATGAAAAGTCTTGATGTGTATGAATAAGCAATTATGAGCTTTATTGTAAGGTTATTAAGGTTATTAGTAAGTTCGTATTTTATTTATTTTGTTTATATGTTAAAATGTAATATTTTCTAACACTATGCATTCGAGAGCATAGTGTTAGAGTATTTACTCTCAGTTATGGTTATTGGAATATAAAAATCAGCACACACTCGTATGACTAGTGTTAGTTTCACTGGTATCAGCAGTCGATTCAAACAGTAGAAATACCATTCACATAACTTTTGAAACATCTCATAAAAAAAAGGCAGATTAATAAGAATTTACTGAACTGTACATTAAACTACGGTGGCCATCATGGTAACGACTAGGCGAAGTCGTTAGGGAATGTTGTGCTAACACCATTTCAAACAACTGAACAACGACGCCACTGTTACCCACGTTTGTATTCGAAAGTTACTGGTTGGTAAAGGTTTTGATAACAATGAATCGGTACAACTAAACTCAATACAAAACACGCAAATGAGTAACGGAAAGGACACCCTTGCTATTGCTAAACAGTATGTTAGCTAACGTTAGCAAGATGGCTTTCTAGGGACCTTGAAATACTACCCTTGCCTCTTAGGTCAGCGTACTTCTCCCATCAGAACAATATAAATCAATAAAATAAAACGTACAAACATGTTTTAAATTCATAATAGCTCGAACTTATAACAATATATCACTACATGTATGACTTTGAGCATTACCGTGTTAGTTCTCAAGACCAGTGGCTTTAGCTCGCTCGGTTCTCTTGATTGGTCAATGGTGAGCGGATGCCAGTTTACGCATATTCCGTTCTCGTCTTTTTTATGTAATATATATGGAGGCACAATACTACCCCTTTGTGGACAAACAGTATTTAGCAGAAATAAAATCACATCAAAATATGCATACATGTTCTTTATATCATTACTGTGGAATGTTTCTTCTCTTCTAATGCTTGGATTCTTACTATGTAGATGACCATTGCCATTCAAACATGCAAGTGTGTATATACCTGTCATTATGAAATGATCCCAATCTGTTTTTCCCTGGAAATAAAAAGGCCAGTTACCTACAGTAACCTGCCACACAAATATTCAAACAGACAGGGCTAACACTCTTATAGGCCTATGTTAAAACATGGGAGTAACTACATTTTCCTCAGGCATATATAAAGGTGCAATCGTATTGAAAGATGGTATTCTTCACAATTGAATACTTTTTGCAGCATATTGTTTGAAAATATGTACACAGGCACCGAGGCCAATACTGCTTCCCTTTTCTTTTTAATTTCCTTTTTTTTTTTTTTACAAAGAACATTCAAGTCACATGTTTTCTCTGAAGGAATGGAATTTGAATAAATGGTCAGATGGATTTACAGGTACAACTCTATATATGCAACATGTCCTAGGTGGTCTTGATTACCAGAAGTTATACATCATTGAAACGTTCAGCTGGCATAATTTTGTCAGCTTTGGATTCTGGACATTAAAATTGACAGTTGCAGATCAAACAACTCGTCTGTAATCCCCAGAAGTGAAAAGGAAATGTAAAAGGTTTGTGACTTCCTTTTCATATTTTGTCAGAACAAGGTTACTTAAAACTGTTACATTGTGTTAAATAATAAACCATTCACCCAAAAATAAATTAACACAAAACAAACAAAATTTCACCCCAAACGTTTCGAGTTTGGTTGGATAAAGTGTCTAAATTAAATAGTTTTTTTCCTTTTAAACAAAAATAACTGCAATCTAGTTATTTTTGATAAGATACCTCTTTAACACTAAACACTAGATTAAGTAAACACACCTGATCTACGTAAATTACTACATTAAATGCACAATGATTTTCCTGCACTCACTGAGGCTAGACAAAGTATCCGTCAGAGTATCCGAACAGAGCTATGGTAACATAACATAAGGGGTGTAGTGAGAACAATCTGCTAAGCGTGTACAAGAAAAAAAAAGAAAGTATGACATTCTGTGGGAGTTAACGACAAGTGCACCTTGTGGCAACCATTTCGTCAAACTGCTTGTAGACGTAGGATCCGTCCTCCTCAAAGATCATTACGCTGAGGGGACTGTAGTGGGAGGGAATGCACGCCGGCCGGGGCACTGTGGTGTCAAGCTTTTCGTATATGATGTTCTGCACCATAGTGTGGATGGGCGAGCCGTAGATGTAGCGCATGGTCCTAGGGCAGTTCCCTCTGCAGTAGCGAGGGTTGTACTTGGGGGGAAACACGATCCAGTGATCCAGCTTGAGCTGGCTGAACCCAACCTTGAAGTCATACAAGGCACAGTCACTGGTCGGGAACTCTGAGGTCGGCCGGAGCTCAGGGAGGAGGAGATCCAAGCTTTGCCCTGCTCGTTTGGTCTTCAGAGATGCCCTCCTACGCCTCCTCTTGCGCCTGAGCATTTGCTGAAACTTGAACGCGCTCCACTCAGCCAATGGGGGTGGCTCGTCTATCGGTGACCTTTGACCTGCCGGGGAAGAACCGGCAGACTTCTGATGCACTGATTTGCTGGTGTCATTCAGGTACAGAAGTAAAGGCGGAGACCACGAGGGAAACAATGATGCAGCAGACCCTCCTTCCCCAAGGGGCCCCTGGTCGTCTGAACAATTCAGGTTGACGAGCAGGTTCACAGTCCTCTTGTGAATCTTGAATAGCGGCAGCAGGAGGGACGTGATGTCGACCTCCACCCAATTCTTCCTGTGTGCCATGTGTGCATGGTGAACTGTGAAGTTCACCTTGTGGTCAGTGCTGGGACACAAGTGACACTGGTTTGCATCCTCCTGTTCTTTGATGTTGAGGTAGCACACCGAGGGGCTAGGAGCTGTCAGGTCATGGTCCAAAGAGTACAGCATGACGGATTTCAGAAGCCGCTCTCTGTCTCCCACTGTATCGAGTTTGTAGGACAAGTCTTGCATTGAAATCTCTGAGAAACAGACAATAGAAACACAAGAAACTGACTTATTTCTTCCCACCCATTCATTTAAGAAAATAACTTCTTTATTCATATTATCAACGAGAAAGTTGGTTCCCCTCATGTCAAACGTTATGTTCCAGATTGGTGCAACTTCATCAGAGGGTAACCTTCCAAAATGTGTTGCCAAGAACAGTCCTATACAGTTGTCTAAATTAACGCATTTTACATTTTTGGCAAGAAGAGAAACAACACAAACAATTGGGAAATGGTCAGCTGGTTGGACAGCTGACAAATCCTGCATGTATTTCATAGCGGCGGGCCTATAACTAATATATGACCTACTTGTGTACATACAAAATGTAAAGAAATATTTGACATAGGCATACTTACCATTCCTTTGGTTAAGACATTTTTCCAGAGGCTTTATCAGCCGCAACGTATTGAAGAGGTCATTGCTGTCCAAGCTCCTCTGACCCCTTGATGACTTCTTGTGCACTTCTACCATGTACTTCATATACTTGTGCTCGGGTTTCACACTTTTCTTAAGTTCTGCGTTCCACCGCGTTTCGCCGTGGTCCGACAAGGCTTTCAACAAAGGGGTGAAGATGTTTTCATAAGGGTACTGGGTGGAACCGTCAAAAGTGTGCACTGCTTTGGACGAGGCAAGGGGAGAGCTGAACTGGCAGTGACAGAAAACCATGTGCACTAGTAGTATGGTGTTAAAATAATTCAGTACAGTCGACATCAACATTTGTATCTCCATTATAATAATCCAATGCCTTCAATACGGAGCCACAATCCTGCGAGAGTTCAGGTCAACCGAACCCATGTGTCGTTGATCAGCATGCGCTACGTCAGGTGTCTGCAATCAATGACATGTTCGAAGGTCAGCTGACTGAAAAGGAAAACGAGCCTTTCAACGCTACCCGAAGCACTAGCCAAACTATTGGTTAAGGTTCATGCGAAAAAGCACTGTGTCACTTTCTCTGTTACCTACTATAGAACTGCAAAAATATGCACTCACATTCAGGCACTTGATTTAACCACTTACTTGATTTTTTTATTTTTAACTTTAAAATGTATGTTTATTGTAGACTGTTCAAAAACCCTCTATAGTCCTACTCCATGTTTGGATGAGTTTGTTAAGCCTAGGACTTAGCTATTGCCATTTAAATATTTGTCTAGTTGTCAATAGTAGCTGCATTTTATTTTAATAAAATAATTGTATATTTTACTACAAACATAAAATAATTCAAGCAAAATGAAAGCAAACCAACAATTACAGTCCATGCTGCCAGCTTGTTTATTTTCTCCTGTACTACCAAAACATGTATAGTATATATGTATACAATTATATATAATACATAGTGTGTGTTTGATGGCTGGTCTAAGGGTTTATGCAGCCTCACCTGGCCTGAGTCAGGCTGATTAGACTCTGGGGCTGGGTGAGGCTGCACACCTGTGGTGTTTTCAGTGATCAAGGATCACTGAATGAGCCATCAGCACACACACTCAAGAGAGCTCTGAAATGTCAGTATTCACCACCGGCTCTGCAAGCCTCAAACATTCAAACTCATGAATAAAGCGGTTTTCTTCAATATCTACCTGTCAAGTGTTGGTGGAGCACAGTAAAGCCAGCTAGATGGCGTGTGGCAGGGTCACAATACTTTTCAGTGCATAAATTATCTCTATTATGCATTACTTCTTCATACTTCTTCAAGGCAAAAACGAACAGCATGTTTAAAGAATTACCTTCTTAATGTTTTTATTTTACTAATTCACTCAAAGCAGAAAAATACAGTTTAATAGATGGTTATCTATGAAAGAATAGGCTTTCCTCGCTCCTTGGACTCTCCTAATGGAAATAATGTAAGGAAAGAGCAACATTCCACTGTCCATTCTGTGTCTGCTTTGCATAAGTGGCTTCCACGCACCAACCCACCAGTACATACCTCCCTCCCAGTTTAATCCAGACTCTAGAATATCCCCTTTGTGACTCAAATAAAGATTTGTTAGATGAGTGAATAATGATGAGTTAGCATCATTACCCTGTTGTAGGAAAGGCTGACGAGTTAACGTTTAACTTTTGTAAAAGTGTTGAAATGAGTCAGAAAAAACACCTCCAATGGCACATTTCCATATAGTCAATACAATGTTCTCTTTAAAAATGAACATATTAGTATACAAAAATATAGATTTTTTTTAACATACATCTTTATACATACTATAAAGTACTAGTAGCTACACATGTATTTACAATATTAAAAATGGACTCATGGACCAAAACGGCATGGACATGAGGCACCTGACTATATGTCGGAAGTTTGACACGGTTGAATGTTGACCCCAATTGTTTTACAACCTGTTTAAAACCCATCCCAAATAGCTAAGCCTGGTGGCTGCTGGTGTCTGTGTTTCCTCCGGTGCCCAATGTGGGGCTGAAACAGTTTACTGATGGTGTTCAAGCCTTTAGGCAGCAGCACTCTGTATTCCTCCTCTTCGGCCGGGTCTCTGCAGTGGTCTCTCTGCCTTCCACCAAGAAGCTCTTTAAGTTCAAATGTCACACATGTCCCCAGGTAGTGGTAGGGCTTCTTCCCAGCATTATCCCTAACGTTGACCCTGGCTCCGTAACCCTGAACAAGCAGAGTGATTATGTCATTGTGACCATGGATGGCTGCGATGTGCAGAGGTGTGTAGCCTCCGTGTGTTTTGCTGTTGACATCCACGCACGTGCCTTTGCTCTTGGAGATGTCCATGATCTTGCGCACCATCTCGCCGTTGCCCCCCTTTGCAGCCCAGTGGAGGGCCGTGAAGCCAGACATGAAGTCTCTCTTGTTCACTAACTGTGTGTCCAGTAAAAGCAACCCATAAACGTGCCTCCACATTCCTGCACCAGACTTGACCAGCCATTCGTGAGCGATAGGATCCAAAGGAACGGACTCTGAATACCTGGGGTCGTCCACTTTTCTCGTAATGGTGCTTTGGGACCCCATAACTGTAGGGGAGCCCTGGCCATTTAATATTAGCTCCGCTATGTTTTCACAAGATTTTGAGGTGCTCCATGTATTCCTCTCAAATATTTGACAAAAGCGGTTCAGGGCTGGTACTGTTTGTGAAAGGGATTTCACTGGCAATGGCTTATCTGGAGTTGTATACTCAGATGGCGTCTCCGAATTGAAATCATGATGACGAGGGGGTGAATTCACCGATATGACAGCAAAGACAGCACCGCTTTCCCCGGTTGTATACACGTGATCACTTGAAATATTTAGGATTTTCAGTGATTGTTCATTGTCAGTGCTGTTTGTATTAATTGGTAGAGCCACTGCATCGGAATGATTATATATGGTATTATCATTGCAATTACCGCTTGAATAGCGCGCATTGTTGTTTTGTAGGTCGTTAAGCATTTCTCCAGACTCGGCTTGATCGGAGCTGTTGCAGAGAGGCGAAGCAGTAGTCCGAAGTGATGGGTCTAGATTGGCACGACCGTCCTCCGATTTCAGCCCTTCGCCGTCTCCCTTCACAAAGTCCCGATATCTTTTCTTCGCGACCACAAACTTGACATCGTCGATTTGTTTGACTACGGCGACGCTATTCACCAACTTCTTGAACAAATCCCTATTGTGTTGTTTTCCCGCGGGATCGCCGCAGTGTATTTGACTTTTAAAACAGTTCAGCAGTTCTGAATTTCTCACCTTGCCGCCGTGCTCCAATAAAAATGTTAAAATTGTGTCCTGATTTAAAGCCATTTTTTAACAACCTAAAATAAATGATAACGGGAAAAAAGCAGAATGGGCCACACCGACCGTCCCGCTCCGTATACAATTAAGTCTCACCAGTCCCGCCCCCTCCTCTTCCCGGTACTAGTGAGAGATGTCCCCCACATCAACCTGCTGTTTCCGGGGCCTCTTTAAACACAATCACGTACTGCGCGTCCACGGGACATTAAACCGAAATGCGCGTGCTTATTTATCTATCATAAGCCCAACAAAGCCCCTATTATTTATCATGTTTTGTAATAGCGTCTGACTTAGAGTATATCTCCTATAAGAATTGGAGGGGGAATCGTGTTTCTTTTTAATCGAAAATATTTACATGATTGAGCCTATGGGTGCGGCAATCATGAATAAACCCAATAGTTCTCAATGAGCAAATTGATAGTGCATTCCAGCATCGAGGGGGTGTTGCCACCAAGTGGCCATGTTGAATGAATTAAGCCGTTCCCTTCCCATACTCCGGTCAGATGAAGACAGCTCCTCGTAAAGTCTCTCATACTTCTGCGGCGTCTGACGATGGCGACCACTGAAATAGATATTTTCGCTGTAAGTATCCCCAATGTGTATATTAGAGATTAAGCTTACGTAGGAAATTGTCATCTCATTGCGACCTATTAGACGGGGTTTATGCCTCCAACATAGCTTGTTTATTATAACGTTCAGGTGCCTAGGTGGGGATTAGCCTATCGTGGCTGGTCTGACGTGCATGTCATGCGGCGGCATCATTATGTTTGTCTTGAGCAGCCTATTGATTGAACTCATTCTGTTTGAATGCATTTTAAATAGACTTTGTAAAGGTCAATTACGCATTGTAGCGCCTCGAAACGGGGTTACTGACGGGATGCAAATGCATTACGCTTCTATAACGAAGCCCAAAGGCAGTAAACAAACTACTATAGCAAAAGACTAGGGTGCGTAGGTTGTTATAACGTTAATGTATTAATTATACTCGTGTATTGCTGTTAGCACGCAAACATAGTAACGCAAGACGGCAGAGTGGAGTGTGATCAAGCATCGCCTCTGCTAATGACTGAGAAAATTACATTAAACACCACTTAGAGTTTATTGGTATGTCACACTTTGATTTATCATAATCAAGAAAACATAAGGGGTGCTTCTTGGGTTCATACTTCTAGTCATGTGTTGCAGGTTTTGCAAAATAAGGATATCAATCACACACACATGGTGTGTGAGTAGAGAGGGCTGGTAAGGGTATGGATACCCTCTCACCCTGTCAAATAACATCCATATAAAGAGCTCTTTGTTTGCTTGTGTGTGTGTGTGTGTGTGTGTGTGTGTGTGTGTGTGTGTGTGTGTGTGTGTGTGTGTGTGTGTGTGTGTGTATGTGTGTGTGTGTGTGCGCGCGCATGTGCATGTGTGTGCGCGCATGTGCATGTGTGTGCTCATCAAGCACATCATTTTCCTTGTGTAAAATCTTCTAAAATGGGAATGCTGTTTGCCAGAATTTCTCAGCCTGTATCTGGCATGAGGAAGAGCAACAGCTACCAAGCATACAAATTAATCAGCCAGGACTCATCTTAGGGCCTTCTATTGTCCCATATATGGATTCAGACTTTTCAGCAAAACTTGTCAACGTCAAATTCCTTTACTGAAGCTGTGTCAATGCATGCAACTTTGGATTGCAAATTTTTTGTAGGCTATAACCAACAGTTATTTTAGCTCATTATAGGTCTTCATATGGTTGTAATTTCCGGTACTTAATCACACTTAAAATCGTACTTCACTTCACAAAGTGTATTTAACTGCCTTGCATTGTAAGCTGTTTAGTCAGACATAATTATTTTATTGAAGTTTCTATACCGCGCTATGAAAGACATGGAGGCACAAGGGTGTGCCATGAAGTCCATGTTCACTCAATGGCATTGTGAGGACGAAAAGTAGCATTTGTCCAAAAGATGGGAGAAAGTATGCAGTCAATAGAAGTACATTAATACTTTTTTTATTTTATTTTCTCAGAATGAAGAGAAGCGTAGCGTGGAGCTGGCTGGACATGTCGGGTTCGACAGTCTTCCGGACCAGTTGGTCAGCAAGGCTGTCTCGCAAGGATTCTGCTTCAACATCCTATGTGTCGGCAAGTTTGAATTGCATTAAAAGGAAATACAGACAGACAGACAGACAGATAGACAGAACCACAGATAGACAGACAGACAGACAGACAGATAGACAGAACCACAGACAGACAGACAGACAGACAGACAGAAAGACAGACAGACAGACAGACAGACAGACAGATAGATAGATAGATAGATAGATAGATAGATAGAGGGATGGATGGATGGATGGATGGAGGGGAGGATAGATAGATAGATAGATAGATAGATAGATAGATAGATAGATAGATAGATAGTTAGATAGATACCTCTTCATTTCTCAGCTTGCCGAACATGTAGACATAATCTCCAGGGTGACCCACAAACTTGCCCTTGAAGAAAGCCACGTAGAAGCAG
>OOFG01047843.1:0-11813 GCA_900323295.1 Molva molva
TTCAGATCGTCCCTCCATTTTTACCATACATTTTCAAACTCTTCCTTGTCCCCGACCATTCGTTTGGCCCTTCCTTTCCTCTCATGTCGTTCACACTCCCTCATCGTGTATTTCGTTTTCATCCAATGATTTATTAGCGACATGCGGCCCCGAGCAGTTAGCCTGCAGCTCCGGGGAGTGTCTGCCCCAGGAGCTGCTGTGTGACGGGTGGAACGACTGCCCTGATGGAGCCGACGAGCAGGGCTGTGGCAACTCCACCTTCCCCTCCTTCAGTGAGTCGGTCCTCATCCACCACTCACCTCAGTGGTCCTGCGTGTGCGTGTGCGTGCGTGTGTGTGCCTGTGCGTGCGCGTGTGTTAAACAACCTGGCCCTGGGTTGTAAATGATGCAACAGCCAACTTTTAAAGTATTTATTTGTAAATAAAAGATAAACATGAGATATCGAAGTTAATGTGTGAGTGAATGAATTTGAACGAATTATGGGGTGTTGTGTGTATAAAACACGAACAAACCAAATTTCACTAATAACAGAATGTAAGAAACTAAAAGGACACAGCTGGCATAGTTGCGTGCTCACCAGCCGAGCCTAATAACTAAACTTAACCATCTCTAACCTAATACCTGAACATTATTAGTGTTAAGATCGACTCCTGTGTTTGTCTTTGTCCTCCTGTGTTTGTCTTTCCTCTTTGGAAAGGGTCAATGACCTGCCAGTTTAACAGGCCAGTTTCAAATACCCCTGGTCAGCATCAGGTGCATATAGTGCATATACTCAAGCATGCCTGCAACTGAAACACAACAACCGAAACAAGTGCGTGATGTCTTTGTGTGTGTATGTGTGTGTGTGTGTGTGTGTATTATTTAGTATTTATATTTAAATAAAATCTCCACAAGAGTGCAAATCCAGTCAGAATCATTGGTTCACCTGCCCTGCCAGTGTCGTCGTGTGAACTCATTGAGGTGGAGATGTGCCAGGGCTTCAGCTACAACCTCACCTCCTTCCCCAACATCTGGCTATCCATCTCTGATCAGAGGCAGGCGGCCACGCTGTTACGACAGTACCGGGTGAGGCACATGTACCCCTACCCGTGCTATCACAGCAAGAGTCCCTCCCCCCCTTGCATACGGTAGTTGCAAGTTGCATGCGTTTTGAGATTTGCATGTTGAATCGGACATTGATGCCCCTCTTTCCTTTCTCGTTCTCCTCCATGCAAAACATCCACCGTCCTCCTAAAAGGTGCTGATGGAGCTGGCGTGCTTCCAGCCCCTGCGGCGGCTGGTGTGTGGCATGTTCCTGCCCCAGTGCAGCCCCCAGGGCGGCGTGCTCCAGCCCTGCCGCTCCATCTGCTCGGGGGCCGAAAAGCAGTGTGGCTCGGCCCTGGATCTCATCTCCCTCAGCTGGCCCTTCAACTGTCACCTGCTGCCCGACTCCCAGGACCCCATGGAGTGTTCAATGCCGTAACGAAGGAAGAAAATAAGCTATACAACAACAAAGCATCCTCAAAGACCAACAAGAGATTGATTTCTCCTAGGACCACGTTGATCTTCTCCGGCTGTAGGAGATCCTGGACACTTGCAGTCAACACTGTGTTTCAAACAAACCATGTTTTGCTCACTGGACAGAAGATATGCAAGGTTAGTATGTTGGCCAGAAGACAGCCGATTGCTCTTTATCAAATGTATGTTATATTTTGAGTAGTACAGGTTTTACCTTTTGTTTCATCTTTGATTTGTTGTGATTCTGGCTGATTGTGCTGAGTGAGTTATCTGAAATTATGTTTATTTGTAAACTAGATTTTTATGCAAATGTTTAGCTGTTAAAAAATGAAAGATGATTACTGCTACCTATTAATACAGACAACTGCTTTTTCCACATACATTTTATTGCTTTATTCCATCGACTACTCAACAGTATGCTTAATATGTCAGTGATTGACTGTCAAGTCCAGTGCACAGTTGAATTCTTCTGCAGGGAAGTGAATCTTAAACAGCCAGTTGATTTGCATTGGAATGGCCTTTCAATAGGGTCCTGCCTACAACAATAACATGGAGGAGCTATTCAATGTGCCAGCCATGTCTCACTGGCACTGAAGAAGCAATCTGAGTAGTTCATAATCACAATGTACATACTACAAACAATGGCTGAAAACAGGCTAATCTTTAAATGGTTATTTGATCTTAAAGGAAAATAAATAATAGCTCTATATGTCCAATAATGCATATTTCTGAAAGTTATCTTCCTGAGTGTACTGAAATGTATTTATTTTTAAATATAAAGAATATATAGTTAAATGTAAAGAATATAAATATATGGAACCAATGCAACAGTAAATGATAAATGCAGGGGTTTTTCATTGTCAGCAAAGGTATTCAATTTGTCAATGCAAAACACAGTTGCTCCATTAATGTATTGTTTCACTATGTCCTCAAACCAGTAGGCCAAGCTCCTCGCACAAACTCCCCCAATGAGGGCCGTTGGCCCCTGGCTAGGAGAGAGTGCAAACTCCAATAAACAGACCAACTAATATCCTCTGCAGTCAAATCAACAACTGCCGTGAAGCTCATTCAATAAATGCCACTTTGATTTCACATCTGTCCAACCGCTACGACATGATTCAAAAGTGTTGACATTGTCAGGAGGTGAGTCAGGTTGCTAGGGCGACGCGATGACTTCCAGGGCGCGGTCGAGAGCGATGGCGGTGAGGCCCCACACGCGGTGCTTCCCGTTGTGGAACACCGGCAGCGTGTAGGCGTACTTGTCGCCGGTCCGGAAGTGTGTGTATCTGCGGTTCGAGGGGTTGACCACGTGTGAGAGGGACAAGGTGAAGATTTCCTCAACCTGCGGATCAACACAAACGGGTACAGAGACATTTTTCATTAAAAAGAAATCGAAAGAAAAGAAAATAAGTACACATTGGGATATTGTGGAAATCTGCTGCTGAGATTATTTTTAAACAGTAGTTTGAATGACAACTGGAACCCCATGAGTTTACCTCTTCTGGGTTTGGTTTAAAGGACAGGTCTTCAATGGGGCCCAGGTTAGCCAGCACAGGAGCAACCATCATGCCTGACTTTAGAAAGATAAGAACCAGAGAGATACAAGGCCAAGTCTTTTAATGACTGATGCAAACAACAACAACAGTCACACTGGCCATAGGAATTCTTATGACAAGATACCAGCAATTACCTATACAGGGCATAATATTCTAGAAAGATAAAAAAAATACTACATAGACTAACTTATAAAACAGGTTTTCACAATAAACTTTATAAAACAGGTCTTCACTATAGACTGTATAAAACAGGTTTTCAGCATAAACTGTATAAAATTACCTATACAGGGCATAATATTCTAGAAAGATAAAAAATACTAGATAAAAATATGAATGTATATAAAGATAAATATACTAGAAATAAATTCTAAAAGTATATTACAGGGTTAGTTATAATATAACTGACAAAATAAACTAAATACAATTATATACAAAATACAATTTTGTGCAGATCTAGTTATTTGAAAAAGTAAGTTATACGCAATAATGAAGTAGAATATCAATCATACAATTATTTTGGTTAATTATGTTATACGTTAAAGGTTTCCAACCAGAACATGAGTAATATTAGAAGATTGGCTTTAAAAACAGGCAGACTTGCTGTTTCAGCTCTTGACGATATTTATATATAATTTGTGTGTATCGATTAAAAGTCCAATTTTACCATCAATGTAAACCAGTCCAGCCATTACTCCGACACCTACCAGTTTGTGATATCCTCTCAGGTGTATGAAAGACTGACCAACTGGTAGCCTTATTTACTTACTGTTTCCCTGAGTGGCTTCAGAAGGCCCCACACCTTCTCTGTTGCCACGGTAACGCCAAGCTCCTCCCGGGCCTCTCTCAGTGCTGTGTCCACCACGTCTTTGTCTGATGGATCGTTCTTGCCACCTGCAAAGCTACACAACCAACAGACATGACAGGGTGACGCTGCTTGAAGCACACCAACTTAAATACACACAGTGAACAAACTTCACATGGACTACTATTCGACCCAGGGTAAATCTTTAAATGGTATGGAAGAAAAAAAAGCTCTATGGATAGAAATCTAAATAGATAGATATCTCTATTCATCTTTAGATATATCTTTATATATTTTTTTCTATATAGATTGTTAAATAATTGCCCAGTGGTCCAATGCAATCCAATGTTATTTATGGTGCTGAAATGGCGTTTACAAGGTATCGCCTAATAATACAACTTTTGAATCTCGTTTAATGCTACTCTTTTCATGTTTTTTCATTTATCAAAACACATTGTCCAAGACACATAACTTGCAGGCAAGGCCCCCACCTGACATCTCCCTTGTTTCTTTTCAGCTTGCTGGAGCGTAGAGTGAAGAGGAAGGCCGGCTCGCCTTGCACGGAGCACAGCGACACCAGGATGGACGCCCACCTCCCCTGGCTCTTCCCATGGGCCTGGGCCGCCCCTCGCCCTGCCTCGTAGAGCTTCAGGTTGTGGCCCAGGCTGTGTCGGCACCTCTGCTCGTTCTCCAGGGACAGGCAGTGGCCCAGGGCGGTGGCCTGGCGTGGGGAGGCCAGGTGAAGGGCTCTGCTCTGGTTCCACACGGCGGGGCGACGGAGAGTCGCAACAGCTGGTCTTTGTGCTGCGGAGCTTATAACTTGAGGCAGAAATATGCCACACTGATTTTGACCTGGGATGATACAGACTGGCGGTCGGCTGAGGCTCCGCAGCCTGTTCTGTAGTGGGAGAGATTTCATGTTGTTTGAACGGTCACAATGTGCACTCGGGTGTTTGGATGTTTGTGTTAAATAGTTGAACATGCAGCACTGCCGAGGCTCCAGTCTTATTTGATGCTGTGTGAGAGGAGAAGGCTGGGGATGGATGGACAGAGCAGATCTGATTTTGAGATTTTGGTGTGTAGCAGCTTTCAGAAGATAATGTCCACAGCCCAAGCTTGATGGTGCAGGAGCTGAAACAAAGGGGAACGTCTCCTTGGAGAATGAGAAATCTCCTTCCGTTACTCCTGTTCTTTTCTGTGAGGAGGTGAGAGTCTTCGAGCCTGTAGAAGTACACCACCTGCTACAGACGTTCCCAGACAGAGCCATGGGAGAAGCACTGTAGAAGGAGTCTCTCACGCCAACCAGCAAGGACCTTATATGGCAGGACGCGATCTGAGGACCTTTGAACATTCTGAAACAGAACAGATTGAGACATATTGAGTATTAACAAGTACCATAACACTTGATACATTTTCGTTTTTCCAACAAACAAAATTACTTTTTGAAGCAGTTAGAATTTGTGGAATGAAACTTTCATACCGTGCACTAATGCACTAATATTCATATTTATAGTATTGACTTTAAAAAGCCTACCTTTTCAATCAATCAAGTGTTTTGACGCACAGTGTGTGCAGGTTCTAAGACGTCATAATTTAGTATGCTAACAAATACACAACGAAGCATGCTCTTAACTGAATCACCACATTTCATGACCAAGCTCAGATTAATATTGAATATGTCTGTCTTCACCATAGACTTATAAAACAGGTCTACCCCATAGTCTATGGGGTAGACCTGTTCAGTCTATGGCATAGACTGTATAAAACATGTCTTCACCATAGACTGTATAAAACATGTCTTCACCATAGACTGTATAAAACAGGTCTTTACCATAGATTGTATAAAACAGTTTTCACCATAGACTGTATAAAACAGGTCTTCACCATAGACTGCTAAAACAGGTCTTCACTATTGACTGCATAAAACGGGTCTTCACCCTAGACTAACTTATAAAACAGGTTTTCACAATATACTTTATAAAACAGGTCTTCACTATAGACTGAATAAAACATGTTTTCACCATAGACTGTATAAAACAGGTTTTCATCCTAGACTGTATAAAACAGGTTTTCACCAGACTGTGTAAAACAGTTTTTTACCATATACTGTTAAAATAAGTTCCCACTTGGATCCTCACCTGCTTGTTGGGAGAGAGATGTGTTGCCAAGTGGCCTGGTGAGTAGAGGCGAGGTCCAGACCCCGGGCTAGTTTGCCTTTAGGATCATAACGTCACAAGTGTTTAAACTAACATTAGGTTCTTTACACTTGGAAACCGTCATATAAACAAGCAGGACATTCGGAGCAGATCTATAAATCCAATATAACATTTCGAAATAGTGGCTTGCTAATAGGTCAGTTAGCAAGGTTAGCGTAATTCGCTGTCCAACAGTTACTTTCAGAATAAGAACAATGTATAAATAGACGTTTCTTTGTGTCAACTTTGCTGCTTCTCTAAAAGCTAGTTAACTCTAACCAATGCGTAGGTTAAAATCAAACGTGAGCTGTCCAACTATACCAGCCCGCTCCCAGGCTACTTAAGTAACGTTACACTATGTACCATGATACTATGACCACACAATCAAATATGTTATTCCTAAACTCCTTCGTATAGTTATACATCCCAAATAAGAAAGGACAGTTGACGTCATAAAATAATTAATAATATGTCACGCTCACCTTGAAAATGTGTTTGATAGCGCAACATGAATAGTTGGCACACACCCAAGAGAAAGCTCCCGCGTTCAAGACAACTCGGAAGTTTGAACTCGGATATTCCGACTTCCAACATCATTGCCTTCACGCTGTAAGTTAACTCAGGGACAAAAAAAATGGATGCCCGTAGGTAGTTGGGCATATTATTGCTCATTGCTGGATACAAATATATATATGCAGCAGCAATTTATGCCTCTTTTGGAAACATAAGTAGAGAGAGAGAGAGAGAGCGAGAGAGATAGAGATCCTTTTTCTCGAGTTCCGAGTTGACTTGAACGCAAGGTCCACTTTCAGACTTCAGCGGCCTCACATGATTGATAACTTCCTTTTTGGTTTTGGAGATGAAAAACTAGTCTGTCTTATTCAGATTCCTTCTCATTTTCATGAGTGATGATTATGATAGTTCCGTGATGCATATTTTTTAAATACAATGAAACGATCAGTAGAGTAGTATATATTGTTTATCTTTCTTTATTTAATATGTGTCCGTATATCACGCGACTGTTATGCAATCGTGTGTTAATGACGACAGTTCATACACCTTGACCTCACCAGTCTTGATTGGTGAAATATTTGTCGGTGACCTCACTCATGGAATCTCCTTGTTCCACTTGTTTTTCCAGCCCAACCCAGTTCTTACATGTGCCTTAGCCTCTTAAGTAGCAGGTGATGCATGTGACGTGGTGTTTCAGCTAGGCTCTCTCTCTCTTTTGGTGTTGTCTATGTCTGGTGACTAGAATATTCTTACTGACATACAGGAGATCTTGTCTCACTCTGAAAGCACTGAATTCACCATGGCCTCCGCCTGGGCTGAAGAGGAGACCTTTGTCTGCTCAGTCTGCCTTGAGACCATGAAGGACCCTGCCACCTTACCATGTGGCCACTCGTACTGCCTGCGTTGCATTCAAGATCACTGGGACCGGGAGAACAGCAAAAGCCGCCACAGCTGCCCTCAGTGCAGACAGGTCTTCAACCCGCGACCCTTGCTGGCAAGGAGCACCGTGCTGGTGGAGGCTATGGAGAAGCTCAGAGTCAGCTTCATGCAGAGGGACTCCCCGCCGCCGCCACCGTCAATCCCCAACTACTTGGGGGTCCCACCGGGTACAGGAGCTCCAGGGGAGGCCCCAGGGAGAGAGTGGAGCCTTTACCCTCAGCTTCCCACGTTGGCCCCCACACCCTGTCCTCAGCACCAACGGCCTCTGGACCTGTACTGCCGAGAGGACAAGGAGTACGTCTGCGAAGAGTGTTGTCAATATGGACACGGGGGTCATTGTGTACTCGCACCAGAGGAAGAGAGGAGAGCAAAGCAGGTACACCTAGAACAAGGCAGATGTTATGCTATATGGCTTTGATGGCATTGTCTTTTAATTTGTTTCTTCATATATAATACTCTGAGTGCCCCAAAATAAACCAAACATTCCTTGGTTTCAGAGGCATTGTTTTGCCTGGTGAAGGTAAATATATGAAAGACTTGTTGAACAAGTGGCAAAAGAAGCTTGTATGTTTATATCTCATTTGTTGTTGTGTTTAGTCTTTGTTTTGCTAAGGACATTTTGTATTTTCTTTTTGATATTTAGTTGAATTAACTTTGGTGTCTGTGTGTTTATACAGAAGGAGCTAGTTCAGATGCAGGCTGCTGTACAGATGAGGTTACAGGATACTGAGGAAGACTTAAAGGAGATTTCACTGGCTGCGCTGCAACACAAAGTAAGCTAATTTAGTTTAGGTTTCTGTACGACCACGTGTCAGCAATTAACCTCAAAAACATCTACATTTCTTCATAACCTCCTTGTATCCTTCTGGTTTCCTTGGTTACACCTTTATCTTTAACCCTTCTTGTTTGTCTCTCTGAATTATGTTTACAGGCCTCTGTCCAGGCTCTGCAGAAAGAGAGCGCACATCTGATCTTGGAGCTGAGGAAGGGCTTGGAGCTGACGGGAACCCAGGTTGATGAGCTCCTCTTTTCCCACGAGGCCTCCCTGAGCAGCCGGGCTGAGGGCCACATCCACAGGCTGGAGCAGCATGCGGCACAGCTTTCCTGGAAAAGTCAGGAGATGGACAAACTGGCGGACATGCAGGACCATGTCGGCTTCTTGAAGGTCTGGCAAGAGCATATCGCTGACCAATCAAGCAGCCCTACTCTGAGCCCATCAATGCCACCCTTTCAATGTCTATAGAAATACTTTGCATCTCATTAAGATATCAATATATTTGTATCTCTTGTGCCTAATCTTGTCTTTACTTCATTGCGTACAGCTATGCAATGTGTGCACATAAAGGAATTACCTTTTGCTGTTTTTGTTTTAATTATTTTACAGAACTTTCATACAATTGAGCCCTTGGTTGAAACCGAGAGGGAAGAGTCCATTCTGGCTCAGGAACATGAGGTCGTAGCTGGAATCCACTCTGCCTTGTCAGAACTTCAGAACTTGGTACAGGACCTTTCCAAGGAAAGCCTTGCCAAGATCTTTAGACTGGGTCAGTACCTCTGTACCACGGTTCTGTTCTTCGTTTTCCTTTGTTCTGGTCTTTATTTGGTTCTGTAATATATACAAGCAAAAACAGGAATGTTAGAAGGTTATAAAAGGTCATTGAGTGGTATTGTTGAGAGGATTGTAACACTTCCTTCTCATTGTTAGTTAATGATGCCACTCCTGCACAATTGACCAATGGGGAGATGGAAATGGAAGGCGAAGCAGCTGATGACGACAGTGAAGCTGCCCCAGTAAACACAGGTAATCCACAAATAAGTATTTCAACATTAACCCATCTTTAAAATGTATATGGTGCAGGTATTTAACAGGTGAAGTTGTTCGGCTGAAAAACTAATCAAAATATCTCCCTGATATTCCCATGGCTATTTGCATTTAGAAAAGACAAGTAAGCAGCCAAGTGCAGGATAAACAGTTTACAAGCAGGTCAAGAAGATATTATTTGTATGGGCAAACAATCCTTAGTTTGATACTAAGGTAAAAAGGGTCTGAGCTGCATGCCAGAGGTTTGATTTAAAAGAAAAGAAAAAGAAAAGAAGGCCTAGTGACAATTTATTATTTTCCTTTCATCGTCTGTAAAGTCATCTTATGATCTTCTCCCCTAAGCCTCCTCCACTCTCCCATTATGGGTGTCCAGTGTAGGTAAAAAAATACACCTTCTCGTAGTACATGAACAGAGTGGCTTTATTCTATGATTATTCTACGGTCCGATTAATTTTTCTCAATCTCCCATCCCCCCTCTGTCTTCATGGCTATCCTTATATGAAGCTTCAGCTCTGGCCCTTCCACCCCTGCCCCATCAATCTCAAGGTACACAACGATGCATTTTGAGCAACAGTTGGCAAACACAGACCCAATTCTTACACATTGCGTATCCGTCCGGGGCAGTATACACTGAATGTTTTTTTTAATTTTTTTTCCTTTCTAGAATCTGCAACAGCAGAAAACTCGGACCTAAAGCCCAAGACCAGAGAAGATATGCTGAAATGTGAGTTTAGACTGAACACTTTTTACTGGGCTATTTTACTTTTTTTTCAGTATTTGTATATAACATTTCCTAATTGACGAACCATTGCCGTATACAGACATATATTTATACGACCACCAATGCAATGCTTTTTGTAGGCTGCAAAGAATGAATCAAATGACCATTATGTTGCAATAAATTACTAGATTAAATGTAGACTAAGCATAACATTAGAATATAAATCTCTCAGTGCATCTCATAGACACGGTCTCTATTGAAACTGATGACTGTGACCAGCTGACTTAACTGCATCCCCATAATTCAGGGCTGGCTTTTGACAAATGTCTGTCTGTCTGTCTGTCTGTCTGTCTGTCTGTCTGTCTGCCTGCCTGCCTGCCTGCCTGCCTGCCTGCCTGCCTGCCTGTCTGTCTGTCTGTCTGTCTGTCTGTCTGTCTGCCTGCCTGCCTGCCTGCCTGCCTGCCTGCCTGTCTGTCTGTCTGTCTGTCTGTCTGTCTGTCTGTCTGATAGCCTGACCAAGTACTGGGGAGTGGAGCGGAGGCCCGCGGGGCTGTGCAGTGTCCACCCCACCCACGTGCCCACCTCCATCAGGGTGGAGACCTCGGCAGGAATGCGGGCGAGTTATCTTTGTGCTCTGAAGGACAATGAGAGGGAGGAGAACAATGTGCGGTGGGCAAGACGGCTCGGGTTGCACCTCCCTGGCTCCCCTCGGGTTGCACCTCCCTGTCTCCCCTCGGGTTGCACCTCCCTGTCTCCCCTCGGGTTGCACCTCCCTGTCTCCCCTCGGGTTGCACCTCCCTGGCTCCCCTCGGGCTGCACCTCCCTGGCTCCCCTCGAGCGTGAAGGACAGCGACAGCTACGCAGTCTGATGCCCGGGGGTCCTTAGGGGTAATATTTCATAAATGTTCTCTGCTGAGGCGGGTACCCCACCAGGCCAGGGAGAAACCTGCAAACATGTTCTACAATGCCTCCTCATCTGATTTAAGATACTCCAAATAATGAGCCATTTACCCTGTATATACCTTGTGTATACCCTGTATATACCCTGTGTATACCCCATAAAGACCCTGTGTATACCCTGCGTATACCCTGTGTATACCCTGTGTATACCCTGTGTATACCCTGTAATATACAGGTAACCTAGTAATGGGGTATGCATATCCATATTAGCAAAATGTAACTGCATGGCGTCGATATTTCAGTCAAAAGGAATTAACTGAAGATTATCCCAAGAAGGAGGCTCTTCACCATAAACAATGCTATGGTTATTATACGTGATATTAATAATGATCATTATCCAATATTTATGAATCTCCCGTATCATTTGTATCGATTGACCCACCTCACCAGAAAGGAGGTGTTGAAAATAGAGTATTTCTTAAAGGAGGTGTTGACCATAGAGTATTTCTTAAAGGAGGTGTTGACCATAGAGAGTATTTCTTAAAGGAGGTGTTGAACATAGAGAGTATTTCTTAAGGGAGGTTTTGAACAGAGTATTTCTTAAAGGAGGTGTTGACCATAGAGAGTATTTCTTAAAGGAGGTGTTGACCATAGAGAGTATTTCTTAAAGGATGTGTTGACCATAGAGAGTATTTCTTAAAGGAGGTGTTGAACAGAGAGTATTTCTTAAAGGAGGTGTTGAACAAGGAGTGTTTTTCAAAGCGACATTCTGCAAACATCCATCTTTAACAAAAAATCATCTCTAACAAAGAAAACATAAAAAGACAAAGAGAAGGAAAGTGAATCACATTTGTTTATGCGACTGTTA
>OOFG01047876.1:0-12985 GCA_900323295.1 Molva molva
GAGCGCATGAGGAAAACAGCCAGAGACAGGCGGACAGGGAGTGGTGGAGGAGGCACCAGTCGGCCACTAATCATGACCTAACCTAATAAAATGGATCCAGATCCCCCAGAACTCATTTTGGATTAAAGCTATTGCTAAATGGCAAAATAGTAAATGGAAACACAGATTAATATTTAAACCAAAAAAGCTCATTTGTTCCTCAGTGCTATTAATCTCCATTTTGGGACTCTGGGTCTTCAATAGCTTTTCAGGTGAGCCAATTGAAAGCCATTTAGTGATGCAGCACCTGTAACCAGGCGTGGTGGATCTAGCTCTTGGCATCTGATATTTGTATTAGGAATACAAGCAAAGGTTTTTGTGTGTGTGGCTTTCCTGTCTGCACTTATGGAGCAACATACAACTTCAACCCATCTGGCTATGGGACACGGTGATGGTGGGAGGGCCTCTCTTGTTTTGGTGTGAGGTAAACACGCACACTTACAGGAAACAGGAATTTCTTGACTTCCTCCATGGCGTGGGCCATGCGCAGGTAGGCGTCTGGGACGGGCGCGAAAACCTCGATGAAGACGTGGAGCTCCATGGACAGATGGGCGTACTTGGGCTCGCCACCTTTCCTCATGCCCTCCTCCTGTTACCATGGGCAACGGCACATTAACTGATTAGCGACTATTCCCAAACCAAAACACACACACACAATAAAAAAGAAGAAGCATAGCATTCAGCACCAGGTCACGTTTAGTCAGGGTCAGGAAGGAGAGCATGTGGCGCACATATTCCAGAATCCACCTCGTCTTGAAGCCCTGTTCCCTGCAGGCCCTCGAGACCTTAAGGTCCAGTTAAACTGATGGTGATTCAAATAACATGTTTGTGTCTTTAGAGACAGAGACATGGGCTTCATTCAGACTGCAAGCCTTAGTGCTCAATTCAGATTTCTTGCTCAGATGTTTGGCTGTTCACATTTTTTGAATGTGCCCAATATCAGATTCAAGTGTGAACTGGTCACAGTCCAAACTGTTTGCATTTACGGTTTAATTTAGAAGTTGATGTGCAGTAGTATTGTCGACTATGTGGGCATTTCCACACTGGTACAGGTTCCTCTTTTTATCAACTGACTGACACTGGCACAAAAAGCTGAACTACATTCTCACGTAGGATGGAGTCCCACTCGGTTACGGCAGAGCTTCAGTGAAGCCTCAAAGTATCTGAAGACACACAGCCTCCATAGAATGAGATCGCCTACAAATGAGATGGTTTGAACATTGTGCAAAGTTTTGCTCAAATTGGACAGCAGGACTAGACCTATTGAAGAGAAAACAGACGCTTTTGTGGGTGACGGATCGCAAGAAAAGGAAAGAATATCATTACTAATCACCATTCAACATTACTAGTA
Source organism: Molva molva (assembly GCA_900323295.1). Lineage (NCBI taxonomy): Eukaryota > Metazoa > Chordata > Actinopteri > Gadiformes > Lotidae > Molva > Molva molva. The sequence continues at coordinate 1,391 of OOFG01047876.1, forward strand.
TTAAATACTTAATAATTAATGTCCCTTGCTGATCTAGAGTGACGTAAAAGTCCCAAATAGGATTTGAAAAGATCAGATTAAAAAATGAGTCACATATGAGGAGGATTTGGGCCACTTTTGCTTTAAGTGTGAGTGAGGCCTAAGAACAATCCAGATCTTTTACAGAGTAAGGGATGCATCCGGTGCAGTGTGCGCACATTGGTAGAGAGAGGGACGTTATGTCAACAGCAGGACGCTATAGTGAAGCAGTGACCTAAAAAGCACAGTTCACCACCACATGAGCACTCTACATCTTTATTGGACATTGTGTGCATGCCATCTCTGGAAATGTTGAAGCGTCTAATACGTATTGACGCCTGTGCGTAGAAAACAGCACTTTGCATTACAGATGAATATGATAAATGTGGTGAAACGAGAGTGCTTTCTCTCTTTGGAGCTTATTCTGAATGTATTCATTCAACTCATTCATATGAAACCATTTACTCAGCCTGAAACTCAAAGGGCCCGTCCCTACTTTACATGCACTTTGCTGCTTTGTCCATTTGTTCAGCAAAACACGCTCATATCTTCACCGTGTCTTTATGTCATGAGTCTAGTGCATGCGTCCTCTAAGCAAGTCGTCATTGCAGTGTGGTGGCTTTTCATTAGGATTTCCTTTGGGGGGGGAGATCCGGTTATTGGCTAACAGTTTTCATCCCTGCTCTTTAAAGAAGTTACGTTCATGAGCATTATGCTACATGCAAGCGAGGAAACGGCCTCCTCCAGGCACAACATGTGTTCATAACATATTCCAACTGGTAGGTAACATATTAAACACTGGTTCACCCCTACAGGGGGACTTCTGTTCAGATGTGCATTCACTGGTGTTCCTCTGGAAGGGTTAGTCGGAGCGCGGGGGCAGCTGCTGGAGAGTCAGCCCACCCACCCGTCCACATGGGGGCGGGGCATTAAAAGCCCCTGGTGCACCACAGGTGCCGTATGATGATCTGCTTTTTTGTGGCAGACTTGTATGTGGTAGTGCTTTCACTTTAACAAATGTACGCAAATATGTATTTTCCCCCAATTGGGATGTTTGTCATGATTTTCAATTTACTCAAATATCTCAAAACTACTCGATTTTATCTTAACCCATGCAATATGGAATGGTAAAAATCCTGACATATTTCATCAGTATTCCTTCATTGTGAGACTCCTGATTGATGCCTTAACGGGCAGGGGTAATGGAGGCCACACATGAGGAGGGCCCACCTGCAGGGGTGGACTCATTTACCTTTGCCTTGTCCCTCATGGAGCCCTTGCCCAGCACGGAGATCTTGGCTCCCGTCTCCTCCTGCAGCCGTTTGATGGTGTTGCCCTGTGGACCCAGGATCTTGCCCACAAAGTTGAACTGGAGAAACCCGAGCGGAGAGAAAGGACACAAAGACGTGAGCGCAGCGGCCAACAAACTGACACCTAATCCCGCGCCGAGCGCAAAGCGCCACTTAGGGCCGGGCGGGCGCATGTTTAACCAGAGGGCCTCGGTCGATGGGTCCCTCAGGACCAATTAAGAGCGTCGTGACCATGTACTGGAGCGGAGGTTCTCAGGTGACGTGCTGCCGGCCCCCCTGGGGCCCGCAGCCAGAGGGGAGGGGCCATGGAGATGCGTGGGGAGAGTTTAAGAGAGATGCTCTCCCATGCCCTGATATTAACAGAAGAATTGAAACATGGGGGTTTTCTTACACTGTACATGGTCTTTGTGTTTGGTGTTTTTAAGATGATCTTTTTTGAATAATAGTAATAATAATAATAATAATACAAAATAATATTAATACAATACAGATATCGTCCAGCTAACAACATCATACAATATCAACATCGGAGACTTTCCGATGATTCCCATCCCTTCAGAGATCTGATTCCGACATCTTATCAAAGCTGGCCGATATAGCAACATGGTACGCTTCTTTTAGACACCTTAAAATGCTACTCTCACAAACTACAGGTAGGAAACCCACCGCCACACGTCACGCCCCACAGATTGTAGACCAAATGGGGGCAGAATAAATTCCTGTATGCAATGCATTCACACGCAACACAAACCACGTGTTAGGCCTATGCTTATTTTAGATGAACATACAAAATAAAAGAAAGAAAGATGGTGACATGAAAGAAGATGAAAAGATAGAGGGGAACAGAGCGAAAGTTGCCGGCTTGTGGATTGTGATCCTGGTCGGTTGGATTGGGGACATCGTGATCTGAGGGCTGGCCACCTCAACTCTTAATGACCCATCGACCGGCTTGTTGCCTCTATGGATCTTTTCCTTGTTAGTATCTGAGAGCACCTCTTGCCCTAAATACATTTAGGTATGATTTATTTTACGCCAACACAGGATATAGGATATCCAATATTTTAAACATTGATGACACATCTCCAAATCCCGTAACAGACTCTTTTTTTACTGAAAGTCTGAAACCAGAAACCCAGCCAAGTCCATGCACAACATTAAAATGACCACTTCAAGAAATAATGATATAATATGCACTCAATTTCCAAACTAAGTATTGCCTGACAAGTACTTCTTACTGGCATTAAATGTTACTGTTATTGAACATTATAACTATTTATTATTGACATATAATCATTTTCTTTAATAAAGAAAAAGGCATGTACCATTTTTCTACTGTGCGTCATAAAACGGGAAAGTCCATGATCTTATTTATGATATGCGCTGAATTAACTCTTACAGGATCCTAATCCAGATATTCTCTGTCTCTGATACTGTGTTGACCACTCGGACTGATAGCAGTACCATCAGGGAATGTCTTCAACTCTCAGTAAAGGATTTGAGCTAATCCCCGAGATGGTCACAGGACACAGTGGTACAAACACACGTTACTCAAGTCTACAACCTGTGGCACCGCAAACAATAAGATCAATACTCTGGCCTATTGATCGCCATTAATCGCTGAAGAAAAGACCCAGACTTGAGGAAGAGAACGGTGCTTCTCTTGAACTTACACAGTATGCCCTGACGGGAACACACCACCCAGCAGACGATAACACAAGCACACACACACCAAAAAAAAAAAATCACATTTAGATTCTTCTATTTGTGTTTTACAAAAAAATGGCAAACGATATCTTCCGTAATTGTGCTCTCAGGTAGAAAAATGGCAGAGGCGGAGGAGAGTCGTTTAGCCTCTGACACGATTACCACCCCCACTTGAAGCTTTGTGTAATTGAAGCTCGGCTGCAGGGAATGAATGGGTGGGTTGGTGGGGGAGGAAGCCCACCTTTGGATACTGCTTCACGGGTATCAGCACGCGCTCCTTGAGTTTGATGTTCTTTGTTGTGAAAAGGTCCAGGTACGCCTCGCCGCCTTCCTTTTTAGGCTCGCCTTTCTGGACTCTGTCGATCTCTACAAGGGATGAATATATAGCAATTTATATGTGTGCACATAACACGCCGCTTGTGGTTTAAAAACGTCTGGGTAAGTACGGAAATGTGCTGCTGTGTACAGAATAGGTCTAGTGCTTGTTCCCTTTTAGTAACCATGCAACAAACTATTCATTAATTATTGAAGGGTAAAGTTTGTGATTTTTCTATACAACTCAGAGACCAGTCTTGTCTCGGCTTACTTCAAAAAAAAGGTCCTTACACTCACAAGTTTACCATCAGAATGATTGGACATTCTAAGTTACAATGGGACCCTGCTTTGTTTCAAGTGGTCTATTAGGAGTCATACACAGTGGTTACAAAGCCGGTACAGAGAACACATCCAACACTTCAAAGTCCACTGCTGCATCCCTACAGGCCAGCCTGCTAGCGACAACAGCACCGCATCTCACCGGCTGAGGCTGGAGAAAATTGGACTCATTACTTTTCAAATTTCCTTATACATAGAAAGGGACCCGTGGCGGCGGTCAGGTTATCCGTCATTATCAATAATCAAGTAACCCAAGCAATTCACGTCAAGCAACAGCTAAACAAGAAGCGGTTCGCGGTTCATTTATTAGCTTTCCCTGGGAGAGGCACGGGCCTCCTTTTACCACAACAGAGTTATGAAGAAGGCGTTAGTGGCACAGCGATGACCAGAGCGGTTGGGGGGAAATACCTTGGGCAACATAAAACACTTATCCACGACGCGTAGAGACGTGCGGGTGTAAATACTTTACACGGCGCATTAGCACTGGTGTGGTCCCAGATTTGATGCCAGTTAGGACGTCTTCTTGTCGTGGGTGGCTGCAGAGCAGCGGGGTGACCTCGCACAAATACAGCAAATTTACGATATTGACGCCCCGATAGTGAGATCGACGTGACTCAGGCCACGCAGAGGTCAATGTTTGACGTCTGTCCAGGGGGGACTAACTTGTAAATAAGGATGAGGCAGTCCACGGGTCCTGCATGGCCATGGGTGCAAACATACGGCGCATTGTAATAAGAAACATTTCTGTAGGAAAAAAATATCCTCTGTTCAGCAAGGCTATTATACTCAATACAAATATAACAACTGCTACTTAACCCCAGTATTGCAATACTTTGATTTCGCCCTACATGTGTAAATGCACTGCGTTCACACACACGGGTCTAGTTGTGTCAAAGGGTTTATTGTGTGTGCCGTTGACGGGGCAGTCCTCTTCCCGTTCGCCACATGCACCACAACACCGCACCGACGTGTTATGTTTAAACAATCAGACACCTTTAATTGAACAGATGTCAACCATATGTCGAAGCAAGCGTTACATTTCACCACTTTACCTGCGTTTAAAAGTTTCATAGCGTGCGTAAACGACGAGTCCAGGCTGTCCTTCTCTGCGAGCAGCTCGGGGAGATATTTGCCGTCGTTCTCCATTTTGAGTTATAATCAGTTTCTGTCCGATGTTTCGTGCAAAACAAAATCTTAAAAAAACAACGAATAGAATATAAAAAAGTAGTCCAGTTGTGTTAATACAGAGTGTCTATCCGATTGGCGATCTGCGCTTCGCATGTGGATACCCGAGGGTTGACAGAGCGGCGATCCTCTCCGTGGAATCTACGCGGGTTCCCTCTTCGCAGCGCGCTGGAAATGGAAGAACAAAAGCAGCGAACGAATGGCTTGAGATCGCTCTGAACGAGCGGAAGTGAGCTCAGAAGGGCCCTACTTACTGAAAAGCCGCCGCCTACTCTGTTGCACGCCTCCTCCAATGGATTCTGATAGAAAAAGTATAAGATATTTGATGGACTATTTGTTGGAGCTGACAGGGTAGTAACACAATTATTCTTGAGGATTTCCAGGAGTCCTGAGGTGAGACCTCTTCGTATTGGGTGAATCGCATTGTAGATGTGTCAGCCGTCTTTAAATATTCTAGCCAAGACGGTGGCCTCCACCCGGACCTATCTTTTTATATTAATTTTTAATTCATTCATTAATTTAATTTAATGTTTTCAGTGGCTTTCATGACTTTTGAATAATATTAGCATCAGCACTGAAGGGAATACTAGAACATTATATCATTCTGCGGTATTGTGAATTTCACGTTCGTTTAATTTAATTTGATATGCATTTAATAATAATTACGGTAAATATAACCAGGGATTCATTTAGTATTTTAATTTAAACCAGACCACCAGGCATCAAATTATTTAAATTTTATTCTAAGCTCTCTACTGCCGCTTAGTGGCTATAAACATCATTGATCCATAAAAAAAAAAGTCTATGTATGGCTATAGGCCATAGGTGTCATTTACACTTGGGACATGTCCCTACTCCTTTTGAAATGACCAATTTTGGCCAAAAATTCTTAAAGATGTTCTGATAAATAGCTTAACGGGATACGCCGAGATATCTGTAGTTCCAAACGTATCATGGGGGGTCCAGAAGTGCGCTGGGTTAGCATCTGCTTTCCGTTAGCCGCATACATCCTCTTGCAGAAGTTGCAGTAGCCTAGCTCCTGTTCATGGGAGGGGAATGCACTTTTAATGACTTTCCAAAGATATCCAATGTGCTCCAAATAGTCAGTGCCAGTAACAATACAACAAGATTGTAGTTTGTCCTTAAACACACAGATATTTCTGAACTATTTTCAGCGCTGTGATTATTAAGCTAGCTGTGATCAGCTGCTTCTGGCTGGGTTGTCTTCGCGGAGGGGAACCTGTCAGCAGCAACCAGGTAGCCTCATAATCGTTCATCACTATTAAGTGTCCTCTGGAAACTCTTCCGTTGTAGTTTAATGTAATTGCAGCGCATTTCTGTAATGTGTTGTGTTGTCAGAATTTGCATTGTATTTTGTGAATACTGCGCATGTTGTCAAATTGATGAAGATGTTTTCTTAATTTGCTTACGTTTTGTCTATTTTCATGTGTTATCTTGAGTTCCAGTGCGTTGTTGTCCAAATGAGGAAGGCGGTTCCTTCATTTGCTTGTGTTTGGTCTTTTTGCTTGTGTTTGGTCTTTTTGCATGTGTTTGGTCTTTTTGCATGTGTTTGGTCTTTTTGCTTGTGTTTGGTCTTTTTGCATGTGTTTGGTCTTTTTGCTTGTGTTTGGTCTTTTTGCTTGTGTTTGGTCTTTTTGCTTGTGTTTGGTCTTTTTGCATGTGTTTGGTCTTTTTGCATGTGTTTGGTCTTTTTGCATGTGTTTGGTCTTTTTGCATGTGTTTGGTCTTTTTGCATGTGTTTCTTAAGTGGCGGTTGGTTGAGCTCTCAGGGCCACCGTAGACTCGGGATGGTGATCCATCCATTCAAATAGCTTAAGTTCTGATTTCAGGATCTGTGACCATTTATGGTCGTTTAACATATTGCTAACCCTGACTTTGACAGTCCCCTTAATACTTAGTATTGACCCGGTAAATATGTATAGTCAATTATAATAAATAATTGAATACCACTGGCAAATAAGAGGTAAATTCAGATAAACTACTGAAATACTAAGAAAAATGTCCACTATTACCGATCTACTAAAGGAAGAACCATGTAATTGGGACCGTTTTGGGTTTGTAATAACTCAGATATAATTTTGTATTTCCTAGGAAAGTAGGCAACCAATTCTTAGAAACACCTCCTCTATTACCCATCAATTCTTAGAAACACCTCCTCTAGTACCAATCAGTTCAAGCTACAGTTGTAGTTATCCAAGGTTTATGTTGGGAACAGCCCAAGTTCAATTATTCTCATCTAGAAATGAAGATAGTACTTTCAAATAAATAACTTTTTCTTAAATATTTATTGTTTTGTCCATTTATAAAGGGCTTTACATTAGAAACTATGGAATTGATTTTATTTAAGTAAAAACATGACATCAATACTGACCTGGTAGCTACCTTCAGAGGAACCGTTTTTATCTAGGGTCCTCATCTTAAATACTGGCTATGTTCTGGCAGAGGTTGGTCATTTACTCATTCAATTTACTCATTTACTTCATGAAATTAAAACTAACTTGTACCATATATTTTCCACAACATTACTAAGTAAAACATGACAATTTACTCAGTAAGTAAGCTGAAACTGTACTTTTAAAGGAGGCAACATTTTTCCATTGTTTTACCACGCTTTTACCATATACCTGGTCATTTCCTTTCACCATATACCTGGTCATTTCCTTTTACCATATACCAGGTCATTTCCTTTTACCATATACCTCGTCATTTCCTTTTACCATATACCTGGTTGTTTCCTTTTACCATATACCTGGTCATTTCCTTTTCTATGCAATAAACACAAACTTCCACCACGTATGTTCTGCAACGTAACTAAGTAGGACATTACAATTGACCTAATAAGGAAGCTAAAACTGTAATGTAAAAGGAAGCCTTGTTAGTTTCCATAGTATTAACATTCCTTACCATATTCCTTGTAATAGAATATTCCATTGTCCATGCAATTAAAATTGTATCATAATTAACACTTGTATCACTTATGTTCCACTACATTACTAAGTAGAACATGACAATTTACTCAGTAATTAGGCTGAAACTGTTCTGTAAAAGGAAGCAAGTTTGTTTCCATTGTATAACCAGGCTCTTAGCATATCCATGGTAACTGGTTATTTCTTTTCAATGCAATAAACAAAATCTTTTACCATGTATGTTCTGCAACGTTACTAAGTAAGACATTCCCTTTTCCATGCAATATTTAACTTTGATGCCTTGAATGGGTCAAGCAAGTTTCACTTAAAGAACAAAGTACGGAGGGAACTCCACTCCGCACTCCCACTGACAGCGGCACGCTTCTTCAATATTGTTCTGTCATCATACTCTTTCTAACTTTTCTAACAGAAATTTTTGAGGAAGGATGGAAGGATTGTTGTTGGCATTTCCCTGCAGAAAAGACAGCTGGCTTATTAACTCCTGCATAGCATCAATTCGGAGTTCACGAATCACTAATATGGATGCAAGAAATACCAACAATCTCTAAGCGAATACATGGTCTAAATCTCAACGAGTACTGAACTTGTTTTGAAGGTGCTTTTTTTATGTGAAAAAAGTCTGCGATAGCTTCCACCAATGTACACATATCTAAAGTCAGATAATCTGTATCATATACAGTCTATGTGTGTTACACCTAACATTGCGTGGCAGATGGATTCACGAGATTACTTCCACACAAGAATCCATCTTGACAGGCTTCCAGTTAGGGCTGAGCCCGAATATTAAATATCCGGATATTCGTTCGTTAGGAAGGTATTCAAATCTCAATTCAATATTTGGATATTCGTTTTGTTTTGTTTTTATGAAAAATGTTACATTTCGTCTGAATATCCCAGTGTTAAAATATACATGTAAGGGTGCTAGACGTCCGAGAACGCTTCACGTCAACGCTTCAGTTGACGTGACGCTTCCTATTTGCTTTGTGGTAATTGGAGGTAGGCCTACTCACAAACTTTGTAAACCGTGTTCGGAAACTTTTAGGCTGCATTGAAGCTCTGCCGTAACCAAGTCGATCTCAGAGGTAAATACAGTTTCTCTGTATTTACCTCTTATTAACCAGTAATAATTACCCAATACATACGTAGTAATTAGGGCACTGTAAAGGAAGGGTTACCCTTTACTTATAGGAGTGTTTTGACACCCAGTAATTATGAAACCACTAACTGTAATTTATGTAAATAAATATGGTTGTGTTTAAATTGAGTGAAATTAGGTCGTAATGCTACCGTTTAATAACGTAACAGTAGCTAGCAAAACGTTAACTTTCGATATATTATGGTACATCCGTCGAATCCTGATTCACGGAACTCGCCAAACTGGTATGCTACAAGCTAATGAAGCTGACAGCGGGCTGAGTTGAGGCATCAGGTCAGAGATTTGAGAACCCCCACTAAGGAATCCCCCACTAAGGGCATCACACTGTCTCTGTGAATTTGGCATTGTATTGTAAAACAAAGGGATCCCTCCATATCAATAGCCTGGCCATTACATTTTCACACCCTTAAAGCCATAACAATGATCCAAGCAGTCACAGAAATGCTTTTAAGAAAGTTGTGGAAAACTGACCGATCTCATTATACAAATACATCTTATTTACAGATCATATTCAATTAGTATAACAACATTAAATGATATAATTTAGATTTATTTATTTCAAACATGTAAAATAATACATTGTACAAATTCAGATTAAGATTTATGTATGGATATTGTCAAAGCTACAATCGTGTGCCTATCTCTTAAAAAGACAGAAAGAGGATATGCTAGATATGCACATGCTTAACTCTCTGGAGCCTACCGTAGAGAAGTCTGTTAATGTCACCATTTGATTTATTGCATTTTAGTGTTAGTTATTTTCATGCTATCATCAAATGTTATACATCCCCACAATGTATGCTTTCCAGTGGTGGCACACACACAAGTTACATGAAGAAGAAGTAGTGTTCCACACTCATAGTATATTTTATGAGGTCTGTTTCCTCTGTGATCCATGCCACTTGCTCTGGTATGTGGCAGTTTCTGTACCAAATGTAACCAAGTGGCACCTGACATGCCATGCAGATAAAGGGGGTACTGTTACTATGCACAGTTTGCACTTAAGTCTTCCCTTTAGCCTTCTGTGAGGTTTCTGTGCCAGGCGGGACTTGACCTGCATCCAGGGGTTGACTGTGCTCTCCGTGGGAGATGGAAGAAGTAGCATCTGGCCACTGCAGGACTTGCTTTCTCCAAGGGTTGACTTCATCAGCAGTGCTGAAATGCAATTGAAATAAAATTAAATCATTATTTTATTCTAATTATTAGTTCTACCCAACATATCTAAAGAGACCTGCCTCAGTCAGCCTTGTGAACAACATCAACTCACACCTCATAATGCAAGCTAATCCAAATGTCTTGAGTAGGATGTGTAGTACTTCTGCTCAGATGAGCGCTCCTATAAATATAGGCATGCAAATGGCCTATAGACATTCAGGTTTCCCTTCAGGCCTACCCACCCCCCATGGGTGAATGATATGCATGCATGGAATCGTCACAATACACACAAACACACACCCATCCAGTCTTTTGAACAGATAGCGTATATTATCTGCATGGGCAACGCTCTTTTGAGCAAATTGCAGAAAACGGCAGGTCATTTGTCACACGATGGCGGTCGCCGAACTGAAAACTATTACGATCGACCACAGGTGTATCAGAGCATGCACCGGCCTCTCGAAACAAACAAAGGCAAATATTGGCTGCCATAAACACTTACGGGAGGCCGCCTAGCCCCACTCTAACTATCAGCGCTCGACGTGATCTATCTCTGACCATTACTTTGTTATTAGTGTTGGCGGTTGCAAGGTTGTCCCAGCTCCTCCTCATGTCATTGACACAACGGATGGCCTGTGAGCTGAATATCAACTGGCTCGTAAAGGAGGAGAATTACTTCCCTGGGCAGGTGGCATGCCCTCCGTTCAGAGCGCTCATTCGCATGCCTTCTGTCCGGGTGTGTGGACCTTTGCTTTTCCTAAACACAGAAAGCCAAACTCCAGGGCAAACAAGGGGGCAGATGGCTGTGCTGAGAAGAAAGAGAAATAGAGAAAACGTGGGGAATTTCTGGGCCTGAAATCTTGTGATTATCACTCACAATTGTTTGTCTAGATGAGTATCTCTTGGCAAGAGAAGTTCAGAGAGAAGGAGAGAGAGGCTGAGGCTTACATTTGACTTCAGTTGTACTGTCTCTATGAGGATGGACATCTGCTTAGCTCTCTAACACCTCTTCTCCTGCCCCCCTCCCCCATCCCATTTTTGCTCTCATTCATTTCACCTGACTCTCTCTCTAGCTCTCTCTCTGTTTTCCACCTGTCTCCGCCAGAAAGACTGTTTAGGGGTTGGAGAAAGCTTTTCCGGGTGGGGTCGCGTTCTCAGTATAATCTTGGAAGGCCTTCCATTCATCGTCCCAGCAAAATGACAACAGTGAATCCTATTGTTGAGGCACTGCAACCCCAATCCCAAGACCCTGACACCAGATCAGTTTTACCAAGCACAAGACCCTGACACCAGATCATTTTTACCAACACAAGACCCTGACACCAGATCAGTTTTACCAACACAAGACCCTGACACCAGATCAGTTTTACCAACACAAGACCCTGACACCAGATCAGTTTTACCAAGCACAAGACCCCGACACCAGATCAGTTTTACCAAGCACAAGACCCTGACACCAGATCAG
>OOFG01047880.1:0-10026 GCA_900323295.1 Molva molva
AAATTTTTTTTTTTACTTTACTTTATAAAATAAAAGTCATTCATTCATCACACTCCTTGGGCATGTTGGATCAGACTTTTTGGGCAGCAGATCCTTTCTGCAATTTAGGCTCTGCAGCAGAAACCAGGCATATAGAGAGATAGAGAGAGAGAGAGAGAGAGAGAGAGAGAGAGAGAGAGAGAGAGAGAGAGAGAGAGAGAGATGTTTTTTTACATATAAATTGTTTTTAAAACTAGGAGTCGTTTTAAATTAGCATATTAACCTATTAGCCAATACCAGTATTTCTGGTCATTTCAGCTTCCGGTCGATTTCAGTTTCACCGATGTGATGACAGTACCATTATTTTAATGTAACAAGTGATGTGCCAAATACCAACGCATTAACAGCAGTACATCAACAGAGGGGGATAGTAAAATGTCATAGCCACCAAGTATCAGAGATAAACCTCAAATAAATCATAAATGAATGTACTTGTATGTACACCTTCCATCCAAGCGGAGTATCCATCATAGGAGAAATACTCCCACCAAGAGGCCAAATAAACAAGTGCATATTAATACCAAGAGTACGCATTACATCAATACCCAACGTCAGCTTAGGATACTTTTATAGTAGGGCAAGTAACCCTCTTCTCCGGAGAGTGAGGACAAGGATGTAACTTGAAAATATGGATCATTTTCCACATTGTCTTTGTTTGTGTCGTACATGAAAGAAGTAACATAGAAGGATCCGGACGGTCCTCCAAAACCACACCACCCATGTGTAGCAAAGAAGACACCCTACGAGTCTACAGGGCCTACACGTATGATTTAGTATATTATTTATTATCAAATGTATGGTTTTCATCCAAATATATTATCACAAACTTGATGAGCAGTTTGCTTATCACACACACCAGTTTTGACTCTCTCACATGCACTATTATGATAGAGGGGTGTTAAGGATGCTAACTGGAACCGATATTTAATATGAAAACTATTTCATGTGATTCAGCAACACTGTTAAAGGATGGAGTGTTAGAACTTGTGGGGTTTAGCTAATCTATCCCACCTAAAAATAAAACGACATACACCCAGTTTAAAGATTTCATGAGAAAGTTTATGCTAAATCAAAACCTAATTAATAAGAAATGAAATTGATAAAAAATACGTATTTACTCCATAATAAATGTTCGCTTTTTTAGAAGGGGCTGGAACGGTTTATCATGAAAAAAATGTTGTGGCCTGCATATACATTTATAATTTACATCATACCGGACTTGAACTGCTCAAGACATTATTTATACTGAATAGTGTCATCCCCAAAGTAGTGTTGAACTCTCACTGTCTACAAACAGTGTTTAATGCTGCTTTTTCATACGACTTTGTGAAACGTACTAGTTGTATTCCAATTGACCATGGACCCTAATATAGACATACGTATGCAGTTCCACTAATCATTTACATGTATTAATCAGTGACTTTTGAAAATGGATCTGCAACAGATAAGAAATATAAAAAAAGGTAATACTCTTGTAATATTGGCCTGCATTCTAATTCAAAACCATCAGTCTCTCTCTCTCTCTCTCCCTCACTCACTCTCTCGCTCTCTCACACACACTCACACACTCACACACTCACACACTCACACACCCACACACCCACACACCCCCCTCCAGTCGCCGGGTACAACTAAACATTGAGGTGGATCCTTTGGTGGCGTTTCAGGTTGCATTTCTGCGTGAAGCCCTTGCCGCATGCCATGCAGCAGTATGGTCGCTCCCCGGTGTGCACCCGGCGGTGGGCCTTCAGGTTGCTCAGTTTGGTGAAGCTGCGACCGCACAGAGAGCAGCTGAAGGGCCGCTCCCCTGTGTGGGTCTGCAAATGGGCTCTCAGGTTGCTCGAGTCGGCGAAACATCTGCCGCACTGGCCACAGCGATTCCTGGGGCCTTGTGGGCTCGAGCCCCACGTGTGCAGGTTGGGGTGCTGGGAGCTTTGGGCTTGGTATTGGGCTTTGCTACTGACCATGGGTAGGCAATTTTGGGAATCGGCCATGAATTGTTTGTTGCCGAGGGTGGCTGGCTGTGCGGAGCTTGGAGAAGGGACTGATTTGAATGTGGATGGAGTTCTGTGGTGGATGTTTGAGCTTGCAGCAAGAGAATGGCCTGTGATTGCACTGGAGGAGACCGTGAGATGGTTCTTTCTTATCGGTCGGTAGGGTCTAACTGCTGCTTTCAATGCAAGACTTGTGCCCATTTTGAAATGCCGCTTCGTAACTTCCTGCACTTTGGCCCTATGGGAGATGTAGTTGTGTCCGGGAACGTTCAATCTCACCTTGTGATTCTTTGATTGACATGAGGAGAATGCAATTGCCGGGTCTGTTGCCTGTTTTCCCAGCAGCGCCTCCTCGTCCTCATCAGAATCTAAAAGAATCTCCTGCTTGATAACCACATCTCCCACATGGCTAATTTGTAGTCTTGCCTCAGACGATACCGGCTCCAACAGTTCATGGTCCATTTGTTTTATTGAATCGCTGGGAAGGGCTGTATCAGAGTCATTGGCAGTACTTAGTATGTGGTTTTGCAAGAAAGACAAACCTCCTTGTTCGGAGTCCATGTCCAAGGGCAAAACAAAGTCTTCTTGGTCCTCATTGAAGGCGTTTGTAGAAGAGAGCCCATTCTGTCTGATGGCAGTCCCTGATAACTCTTTAGAGCTTCTCGGTGTCTGTGTAGATTGTAAATCTGTCATTTCATCTAGGCTGTGAAATGTAGATCCACTTACACCTGTAGGATAAGTGAGAAATTGAGATCTTATTGGAAAAACTCAATAAAGGTAAACATATCTTGAAAAGGCTACATACAGTTGTATGCTTAACTTAGGCCCAACAATTTTAATGTACCACATTTTCAGTAATAACACAGAACACAAGTATTATGACACCCAACGTCTCCATCTAGTGCGATATTAATGCTGGTGGTACTTAGGGGTGGGTCATAAATATAGATTTCCCCAATACAATATAGATTCACAGACTAAATATCTCAATTTTATTTTTGGGGTTGACTTGTAACCGGAATGTTGCTAGTTCGATCCCCGGCTCCTCCTAGGAGAATGTCGAGGTGTCCCTGAGCAAGACACCTAACCCTAACTGCTTCCGACGAGCTGGCTGTCGCCTTGCATGGTTGACTATGCCGTTGGTGTGTGAATGTGTGTATGAATGGTTGTAAGTCGCTTTGGATAAAAGCGTCTGATAAATGCCCAAAATGTAAATGTAAATATGCAATTAAAATCAAGCCATGCTAACTGCTTCTTCCAATAACCATTTGTATTCGTGGCTCAATGTAGATTCGATTTTTTGATTTAGCGTGTCTGAAATTTCAGCAAATCTCTTGCTGGTTATAACATAGCCTTACAAAAACGTATTTTACTCATTAAATACAGCAAATTAACTAATT
Organism: Molva molva; assembly: GCA_900323295.1. Taxonomy (NCBI): domain Eukaryota; kingdom Metazoa; phylum Chordata; class Actinopteri; order Gadiformes; family Lotidae; genus Molva; species Molva molva. The sequence goes on from OOFG01047880.1 coordinate 3,434, forward strand.
TTATCCCAAAAAGGTATCTTGTAATGATTGCTAAAGAAATCTCACCGGCACTTAAAACCATCAGGACTTCTTGGTGCTCGATAGAACAAGACGGCTGCACATCATTTTCCACCTTCACAACCACATCAGGCTTCTCAATGGTTTCCTGAATTGGAACAGAAAACAGTATAAACAAACTTTTTTGACACAAATGTGCTGTAAAAAGTAAACCATATTTATCTCTAAATTGCATTAGTGGATATCTGCACCGTCCCCTATACCATTGTACCTACTGATTTTGCATAGACCTAATTTGCAAAATCCTGCCTTATGCACCTAGGTTTTTCAAGTCAATGTCACCAACCTGTGAATCACTCAAAAGGCTGAGACTGTTAGTGAGCTTTTCAGCCACCTGTGTAGTCCCTACGTTTGTCATCATTTTCTGTCCACAGCGTTTTATATGATGGTCCATAAAGATTGTTTCCTGTTTCAACCCACACTCTTCTGTAACACCTGAACCTAAAGAAAGCATACGACAAGAAAAAATACACACACTATGTTGAGTACAACGAGGGAGGAATACACCTACAGTATCAGTGACACAATTTAAAAGTAAATAACAGTATTCCGCAAATAACCAACAAATGAAAAAGACTGTACTTGCCGGAATTCAGTGTTTTAAGCCCATCTTCAGCCCCATATGGGGATGCATTAAAAATATTATTTCCACGGTTAAAATGGCATTCTTCATTTGTCCTAATCATAAAGTCCCCTTCACCTAGTTTTTTCTCTGTCAACTGCAGCTGCACCTTTAGAGACTCCACTTCATGACATCTGCTTTTAAGTTGCTCGAATAATCCATCCTCTACCAATTTAGTCACCTCAAACATCGCTGTCTTTAGAATAGTCTCCATGACATCCGACAACTGGGTCTGGAATGCAGCGATTAGGGTATCTATGTCTGACATGATTGATTCCCTTTCTTAAATTGTTGTAAATGTTTGAGTTTAAACGACTATAATGATGATATTAATTACAATCTGGGTTTTTCACGGAAAGTTCGTATAACTGCAATATGACTATGCGCAGTACTTATAATATATATACAACTAATGAAATGTACAACAGGAGAGCTCTTGTCATCGTTTGCTACAAGTATCTACTTACTAGCATTAGCACGTTAGCTAGCGTTAGAAGAATATTTAATTATCAAGGAAACAAATCCATCTACCATTATAATAATAGAATATTCAGAACGCAAAGGTCGGGAGATAGTTTTCGTTTTCACGACGTAAATGTAACTAGCCAGATAAATGTGAAGTACACATGCTACTCTGGAATAAAGCTACTGCTTTTTTTCCTCTGAAACTTTATTGATTCACTATGGCAATGACATTTGCCCAAAATGGCACACAAATCAGACATTATGAAACATATTATCATTATTTAAATTAAATATTTAAGTCTTAAGTTCAAAATGGTAGTATAGTATATCCACTTTTTAACGTAGCCATTCGCCTCTATTTGTTATTGTTTACGTACGCATCAACCCGAACAGTACGGTGGCCGTATTGTGCTTTTTCAGCCATCAACATAACCTTAATGGCTGTTTTTTCATATACATTACTGCAACGTCGTTGTTTTCAAGTAAAGCGTATTTTTACGCGTTATTTTCTTGTCGACCAAAGCTAATTTCCCGGGCTATACCCCTTAATTTTTTATTACTTTGCACATTTTAAATATATAATATGGTAGGCTGTCCAATGTCAAATCAGGCAAATGTGTGTTTCAAAACCGGTTCAGCTTCAATGTGTAATTACCGTATTCAGAATTTTATTAAAATGTTTAAATGAACAGCAATACACAGTATGTAACAAGCATAAATGTAGCCATGGTAAAGAGTAAAAATCAAACATATCCCAATATAAAAACACATATTACCAATATCATTCTGAATATTTCACCACCCAAAGAAATGGTATTATACAAACAAATAAAAAACAGTCACAGAAGAATATAATGAACCTTAATGACAGCAATAAACTGGAATGGACTTTAGACCATGACATTTTCATTTCCTATAATGCAAACACAAGTTTTTTGATTGTGACACAAATTATCTCTGATGCTGTACATATCATTCCAGCCACAAATAACATTGAATACACTGTTGGTTCATCCTCCAAATACTCCAAATACAATATCCCATTGAAAATGTGGCATCATGGAAGCAAAAATGACTCTCACTAGCTCTAAATAATATAATGCAATCACATTTGAAAAATAAAATAATAACATACCAAAATACTAACATCAATAAAAGTGAATACATGGACACTTATTTCCACACACAAATTCAAAGATCTGACTTGTGTTTGCGCTGATGTGACTTGAGGTGGTCCAGGCGTTTGAAGCTGAGGCCACACAGAGCGCAACAATATGGCCTTTCCCCTGTGTGGGTACGTTGGTGGACCTTCAGAATGTCTGCACGTGTGAAGCTCTTATCGCACATGCTACACCGGTGAGGTTTCTCCTGTGTATGAATGCGTCTGTGCAACTTGAGATTCCACAGGCGGCTAAACTTGTTCCCGCATACAGTACAACAGTATGGTTTGTCACCAGTTTGGTTACACTTGTGTGACTTCAGGTCAGCGATGCCAGGGAAGCCTTTGCCACAGTGGTTGCAGAGGTGTAGTCCCTGTTCCGAGTGAATCCTCTGGTGGACTTTAAAGCTATGAGCTTGGGTAAAGGTCTTCCCGCACTGATTGCAGGAATATGGGGGTCGTTGCCCAACACTGTGTGTCTGCTGCTTATGGGCCTTCAGAGAAGAGGAGTCAGGGAAGGACATGGAGCACTGATTACAATTGTGCTTCCTCCCTCCCCTTCCTCCCACCTGAACTTGCACCCTTTCTCCCATATTTAGACTTTGGATGAAGGACTCTGAGGCCCCGTAAAGATCCTCTGCACGGCCCAAAGATGGTTCTCCATTGTGTTGGTCTTGCCCCCTGAAGCCCAGTCGACTGCCTGATGAACCAGGCGTATGTTCTGGGTACAGGGCACTCTGGTCCTGAAGGTAGCCCTCTTCATTAATCAGCAGACAACTGAACCCTCCACTCACCTCTATATTGGCCCCGGAGGGGGACTCTGTTGGTGAACACATTGCACCTCTTCTACTACTCTGGGGGTGGCTTAGTGGATAGGATTGATGCTCTGCCCTCTCAAAGGCCCCCATGTCATCCTCATAATGGCCAATATAACTCAAGTCCTCACCTACACGACTTGGTGGGGACTCTGTTGATCCATCCATGCCACCGATATCTAACACATTGCCACTACCACACTCAGTCCTTTCAAAGCCACTGAGGTCTTCCATGCCATAGGTGTTCTGGTAAAGAGGTCCAGCTGGACCTGGTGAGTGGTTATCTGGACTTTGTTCCTGCCTCTGGCTCAGGCCAGGCTCCCAATCCTTCTGGCACCGTTGGATCGCTGTGTCACTAATGTTTTTAGAGGGACTTGTAAATCCAGCTCCCTCTGTGCCTGGTGGGTCAGAGGATATGATATACAATTAGACATCAGAAATATTTGATTGGCCAGCAAAAGATATCTGGTGAACAAAATTTCAACATAGAATTAGACAAAACATGTATATTGTCACATATTCTATGTGACAAAACTGACCATTTAAATTGATTCCCCATCTCTCTGTGAGCTCGGTGGTATCTGGTGTTGGAGTGATGCAGAGGGCTTCTTCCTTGGGCATTCGATCCAGATTTTCTCTGCCTGTATTTGTTGACTAACAAAGACAAATTGAAACAAACAATTGATACAAGATACTCAATATATTATTAATACACATTTTTATATTTGCCATGTCGTGTATGGGCTAATATAGACAGCTGGTTTCTGTCCACTTTGGCAAAGGCAGTTCGATTAAAAATGATACCTTTGGTGATACACTGGTCTCTGATTTGTCGTGCTTTCGCATGGATCTCTCTTCACCATTGGCCCGGCAACCCTGAATCTCTTCTTTCGAAGAGATTTTGTCCAATTTTTGACTTTTTTCTATACCAAAGTGAAAAATGAAAATATTACTGATGTACATGGGGATAAACAATATAACACCACACCATCTTTCTGAACACTTAAACAGGTTACTTCATTCAATTAAAGTATTGGATTCGTTTTCATGACCTGTCCACTCTTTTTCTCACGACGTGGCATTGATGCATCCTTATTTTCTTAACTGTTTGAGTGTCAAATACCCGCACAATTTATTATAAAAGACTAACCTGTCTTAACGGTCGAGGATCTTGCCTCACCTCCATCGGCGTCGCTCGACTCTCCTACTCGTCCGCAGTCAACACACCTTCCACCGTCTCTGTCTCTTTCTTTCCGTCGACTCTCGGACCACTTTAACCGCCTCTTCAGGGACTCCACCTGTTCCCGGCTGCGTGTTACCTCTTCTAAGAAACTATCTTCTACTAAACGGGTGATTTCGTACATTGCAGCCTTGAAGACTGTTTCCATCACACCCGAAAGTTGGGACTGAAACGTTACAATCGCCTCGGACATGTCAGCAGCGAAGTAGAACTTCTTTGTAGTTTTGATACCCGATTTTAGCCTATTTTACACAAACGTTCAATCGCTTTCTATTTGATAACCAACGACTTTACGACGGGTGTTAGGCGTTTACGGATTTCAAATAACTTACTTTCTGGCTGGAATTAGATTCACTCCCGTCAAGAAAATATCCCTTCATCAATGTACTCACTTCGAATGTGTTACCGAAACGACCACAACCCTTTAGCTAAGTTGCTAACGTAATCTAGTTATTACATAGAATGTATGCCTTGGTGTTACCAGAAAGCAAGAATATCAGAATGAAGAAAAAAATAATTAAAACATTTTAGACCACAGCGAAAGGCGAATATTACGGGAAAATATCGTTAGAGCATCAAAAGAAAATACCATTTTCATCTGCCTGCATTTCTATAAACAATAACTCTTCCGGGATCAAAAAGAAAACTACGGGATGTGAGTTAGGACAATCTTCGTTGAAGCGCAGTACCACGGTTGCACGACTACCCAAATTAGTTCATGGCTGTAATAGGTTTTATACATCTATGCCTATTATAGGGATGTGGGATTATAGGGAGTATTTCACATAATCCAGACTACAATGCTTTGTCAACCTCCTCAAACAACGAAGGAACAAATGGTTTTTACCCACTCGGTCCTACAAACAAGCGACACTTAGCATAACCCTACAAAAAAAGAACGCCTGGCAACGAGGTTAGGGTAAAAAAGGACATTTAATTTCCTAGTTTTAAAATCAAACGCTGAATTATGTCGGGGGACGAATTTCAAACGAGATACTTAAGTGTTATAGACACTATGCTTACAAGTGCAGCCGCAGAGACTACTAAACTTTTCGAAACTATGGTCAATGAGTTAAAAGAAGAATTAACCAAAATCAAGAAGGAGAACGAAGACCTTAAATCGAAATGCAGTTATTTAGAGCTGTTGACTAATCAACCGAAACCTGACATTCACGGAATTGACTCTGAAAATGGGCCAGGTACTTCAGCAACATGTGACGTAGGAGTCCAATGTGGTAAGTTATCCTCATAGCTCTTACTGACCATTTTTAAATGTTGTTACATACTATATGCAGTCAGTTCTATATATTATTTATTATACTGTGTCATCCTAAACTAATTAACTTTACAAATAATTAAAGCACAATAATATGTTGTCATTCGTGTAAACGTTTAGCATTTGTGTGCTTCTTTGGTGTTCCATGATCTACATTTGGAAATGAAATGTACTACTTCACCACACATCTATTCAGTAGATCAATTTTAAGAACCAGCAAAAGCGTGACAATGATTCTTGGTAATGACACTAATATACATAGGCCTAAGCCTACACCGTTAAGTAACTATAGTGCAGTGGTGTTACATCTTGTACTCTAGTAATTGTTATGCTTTTAAGGTAATCCCATTTTACTCCAAAGGAAATTCATCAAAACCTATAACCTGTAGGCCCAAGCCTACTTGCAAAGAACAAATTCGGTACACATTCCGGGGATTCAGCATTTATCGAGATAGGGTGGGATATGCTCCGTTTGCTTACAATTTATACTTTCATCGCGCTACACCCAGGAGTGTATGTATAAATTGAGGGGCTGCCCACTGCAGAGCCATTGGGTGGAGCTTTGCCTTGTCCAGCTCCACATTTAGGTCCAGCCACTCCCCCGGCTCAGTTCCAGCCCCTCCCCAACTCACTCATACAATTTGGTAGCACAACTTAAAGTAGCATCTAGCTAAGCTTACCCCCTAAACCTTAACCCCTAAACCTTACCATAAACCTTACTATAACTGGGTTGATTGGCCAGCGTAAAACCCATTCAGCCAGGCTAGGTCCAGAGAGGTGGAGCTGGACTAGGTCAAGCGCCGCCCTTTTGGCTCTGCAGTGAGCACCACTTAACCGGCAGCGGAAAGAGACTGAAAATAACGAAGAAGTCTGTGGCCATGTTTGTTTCCATTTAGCATTTGTATACAATAAAAGTATAAAATGTTAGCAAGCGTAGCATATCCCGCACTATCCCGATG
>OOFG01047882.1:0-11853 GCA_900323295.1 Molva molva
CACATACACACATACACCTTCATACTTACACCCACACACACACACAAAGAAACAAAGCATGACAAATTAAGAGATTACACTGAAGGAAAAGCAAAGCAACGTTTCCAAAAATGTTAGGTATCAAGGATCTCAGATGCACGCGCTCCCTATCCTGAAACCCGTTTAATGGTGCCACCATGTTTAAAAATGCGTACATATGTATACCTTTAAGCACACACACACACACACACATGCACATACACACACACACACACACACACACACACACACACACACACACACACACACACACACACACACACACACACACACACACACACACACACACACACACACACACACACACACACACATGCACATACACACACACACACACACACACACACACACACACACACACACACACACACACACAAAGACGCACACATGCACAAACATACACAAACTGGCGTACACCTACGTTGAGTTTGTGCAAACCTTGCACAGCGGGGGGTCCTGACATGGGGATGTGTGAAGGAAAAGGAACACATAACCAATGAAGAGATGCCAATCTTTGATTCTTTTCCAAAAAATAAACAGATTGTGTGTGTTGATTAAAAGACTTGAATACACATTGTGTACATGTTTGACCTCTTTTCAATTGCCAAAATAGTGGCAACTGCGTCTCTTGTGATCATAAAAACATTGTTCTCCGAACTGAATATATATTAAAATTATGGCTAGAGGGATTTAAATACACCAGGGAGGTAAATTGCTGGTATCATTTTATATATATAAAAAAGTATATATACAATATATATTAAAAGTGTATGGGATGTGTGAGTAGCCGTTAAGCAAGCTTGCCTTTCAGTCCAAAAGAAAACGCTTATATGTAAAATGTATAAAGAGGCATGCTTATACAGTGATGAAAAACATGTTTTGTAACCCTAACACTGATGAACGTTCAGAATCCAAAAATAGAGCCACCCTCTACCAACCGACCAACCAATCTGGTGAACAAAGAAATGAAGTCTTGATTTATTTATGTATCGTCTTCCTCCAACATCCAATGAGGATACAGAAAACAGAAACACATAGCTACACAAAAGCTTGCACAATTCAATAGCTTCGACCTGGATGCTATTGTGCTAAAGTCCTTACCGTATTGCATGTAAATGAACTCCGCTGATCATTTTGACTCATTACAACCGCCAACCACTGCCCCCCCAGCCACTGTGTTTGACATGATGTAATTGTTTTCCAATCGTTGTCCTTTAAAGGGCCCTAAACCAGTGCTTCAGCCACACCGGTGGAACTAGCGTAACTCTAATTGAGTAATAGCTTGTGTTATAGTTTTCGAATCATTAACCTCCACAGCACTAGATAATTAGAGCACTTTTTAACGGGGACGTCAGGAGGCTGTTTATTTTGTCGCTGCTTGGCTGCCTGCTGTACCCCCGGCTTCAGCGGACACCTCCATTATTGATGAGCCACTCGGGGCAACACGTATCCAACTTTATCTCCCAGCCTTCAGTTCCGCTGTTAGTCGCTGCCTCTTAAAAGGCACCGTGGCAGGGCGTTTTTTTTTCATGCCGAGTGGATTTAAGTCGTCTGGAAGAAGGATTGTGCTCCACAGTGTCGTGTGTTGTAACACACGCTTTAGCTTAGAAAACAAAAGCTTAATGTCTGCTAGATCGGTGGGTAATATCGTAGATACTAGTGTGTGTGTCTTTGTGTAACACATGTGTTTATGAGAGTGTCTGTGCTTGAACAGAGGCTACCTGTGTGTAGACAAGCTTTGAGTTCTGTCTCATTACTTACCGGCAGAGCTAGCTGTAGGTGAAAGGGAGGGAGGGAGAGAGAGAGAGAGAGCTCGAAGCAAGCAGAGTAATCTCAGCGGAACTATACGGTATCAAGTAGAGGAGTAGCTTCACAGTGCTTAACGCCTTAGTGTTTCACAACGCCGCATAAAGTAACAGAGTTTTATAGAGCCGTCCGTGTTAACACACACACACACACCGTGAATTACACATCCGGACAGCAGTGAGTTGCTTAGGCATAGACTAGGAACATATATGGATAGTGGCCACTATACATTATAGAATCTAGTTCAGAATGATGTGAATTCAGGTCCATGCATTGGGTTGTTTTGCTAATCAGTTATTCATGAAAAGTTCATGTTTCATGTTTTCAGCAGCTTTTTAAGCTTTACCTACTAATCATAACAGGTTGGTAATTAGGCATGTTTTTGGGGTTTTCACTGTCATCCAGAATAGTGCTCGTCTGTTTTGTTTTTCGCATTGCTCTTCAATAGGGCTAGTGCTGCTGTGCAATCTCATTGAAACTTTGCACCATGTATAAACAACCTTTTTGTTGTATATGAGGTACTCCCATACGTTCAAGGCTGCATTTCTTAATTGAAAGTGAACTTGCGGGTCGTATTTTCAATGAGAGCTCTCACACAGCAGCGCTTTCATTTCCAACACCACCGATCTGGAACATACTACCAGAACATGTGAGGTCTGCCTCTACACTTTATTCTTTTAAATCAGTGCTGAAAACATTTCTGTTTGACTCTGCTTTTAATACAAAAAAGTGTATATTGGCATCCTATATTTTGTATTTTATTTTATTTGAAATTATTTTATATTTCTTTGTATTTACATTTCCCATTTTCTTGTTTTATTCATTGTATTTTCATTGTTCATTGTTTTACATGTGATTTCTTCCTTTGTAAAGCACTATGAATTGCCTTGAATGGATTTGAATGGTGCTATACAAATAAATTAGCCTTGCCTTGCCTAATCAAAACTAGATCAGCAAGAGATAGTGTTAAGACCAGGCTCGGTGTTTGCAACAAAGATGGGAGTCCACACATGATAAAGTTATAAAGTAATATATATAATAAATTATATAAAAATATAACTACAATTCTCTTTAACTAAAATCTCATCTGTTCAGTGGTGAGAGCATGGATGAGTGGAAAGTGTGCTGTGGGGATGTTGTATGGTGTCAATTAAACATAAAACCAAACATAGGACTAAGCCCAAAAGGCACAACCAAAACCATAAAGCACAAAACCAAAAGGTACAATACGAAACCAAAAGGAACCAAAACACAAAGCCAACCTGCTTGTGTGGGAAGATAAATAGAGTGCCTGATGTGGTCAACCTTATGAAGCCTGCAGGCCAAACCTGCACAGGTGCACCACATCAGCTGATGACCCAGCCCCACCCACTGGCTCCCTGAACCAGATAGGCCAACACAGGGGAACCAGCAGACAGAGAGATGGTTGTCACAATAGCAAACGCATTAAGTAAAGAGGGATTGAACTCCAATCGAAGGCTTTAAGGCATCGGCTTAGGCCTCATTATGCATTGCCAGGTCTTCAAAAACAACAGTTAAACTCAGCATGGAATTAGCCAGCGAGCGACTGGAGTCCCCTCATTTAGAAAGAGCTGCACGGCATCCATTGCCTCTGGTTTAATAAATGCATGGTGGCCCAACTAATGGTACTTATGTTTCAATCTACTACAAATGTACACTGGAGAAGTGTTATGTTCAATAGTGTTGACCGATTGGAAGGTAGACAAGTCAAGTCGATGCCAGACCTGGATTACGACCAGATTGCCCATTATGACCATGTTTGCTGCCAGGATAGTCTCCATGCTTACACAGTCCCACCAAAATATGAAATGGTGTGTCGAGGCACAAGCCAAAATAACAACACCAAATACAATACCAAACACTGTGTATCAGCACTGAAGTGTTTCAGTCCATCAGGCTTCTTCAGAAACTGTCATAGTTTCACACTGTCTACATTTTGGCTGTTGGAAATAACAGCCTGGGTTTCTGGTGTTTTGTAAACACGTCAACAAAAATCAGCGAGGGAGAGCCGCAAAAACATAGAAGTAACAGTAAAGTAACATCTTCTGCTAAAATATTTACTTATGGTCAGTTCTTCCCTAGAATTTAAATGTGGTCGCTTAAGTTATCTTTGTATCAACATTACCAACAAATACTTACAAATACTTCCACATCTGGTCAACCCATCTCTCCCTCTCTCTGATCCACACCTCCCCCTCTCTGAGATTGAGGAGTGGTGGAGATATTATCTGGCCTTAGACTGGGTCAATATTGCCTCTGAAGGCCTGTGAACCTGATAGACTATAAAAAGATGGCCAGAGGTCATAGACATGACTAGCCCCTGCTGGACAGACACACAGGAAGAGGGGCTTTAGTCCACCTAGTAGTCCAACCAGAATGGGTCATCAGGAATGGGTGTTATCGAATCTGTGTAAGAAATACATTCAAGATTCAGAGTTTTGGATGGTTTTGGATATAATTTGATGGCTAAATGCGTAGAGAATAAGAAAAAGCTATATTCAAGAATATACATACAAAAAAACACAACACAGAGAATACTGACTGACGTTGCTCAGACTGGCTGTGTCATTACCAAGCCCACTAAATTGCAAAAAGCCATTAGTTTCCACTTTACTGGGTTTAAGTATTGATAAACCTTGCTGAATTATGAAATAAACACACACACACTCACACACACACACACACACACACACCCACACACACAACAAAGAAAATCTACAGTGCTGTTTATGGGCTATATCAGCCGGCGAGAGTACAACTCATTCATCCCTCGATGCCTTTGAAGATGATTGATTCTAAGGCTGGGCAGACAATTTAATTCCCCTAACAGAGACAGCTGTTCCTTTCAGTGCAAAAAATGAATTTATTCTGGAAACCAGGCAACGCACTGGTTTTAGTCAATCACAACAAATAGGAGGAGAGTGCTGAGTTGCTGCTGCATTTGGGTTAGCAGGTCCAGCTGAAGCCACATAGTGATGTAACCGTGTCTTGCTCTGGGTCATTGGAAAGTGTGGTTGGCCGAATTCATGCAGGATTAAAAAAAATAATAATTATGTAGTATGGTATGTTGTGTTGATATTGAGTTATAATGTGAATATCAATGTACAGTGACTTCCAGTGGGCCTTAACTTGGTGTTGTGAAGCAGGCATATAAGCGAAACAAGTGTACTCAAGATTACCGGTGAAAATCTATCTGACGTGACTCATGCAGAAATCGTGTTAATTCCCATCATGACATTTCATTCTAATGAAATAGCCGCAAGTAACATAACGTTAACTTTCTCACTCACCATAAGACGAGTCGACTTCCAAAACAGCTGTAGATAATGTTATGTGGGGTTATGTTATGTTATCCATGGTCAAAACAATTATCCAAAAATAAAAATCATATCAATAAATTAGGGTCTCTACTATATTACTCTTTTTGCATGTTTCCCCAAAGTTAGTGGGTAAAGGTGATATGACGCCGTTGCCATGAAACCATATCAAATGTAACGGACAGTTACCTTGAATAAAACTACAAATTTCTCAAGGTTTGAACATTGTTGGAAACATTTGGGAAAATGTAAGTACCAAACTCAACAAAATATATAATAAAGGTCTAGCCGTCTTTAGATATTTTTATGCGGAAATGTTACATATTAACCTTAAGCTTTAATGTAAAAGTTGATGTCACTGGGATTAAATATTGTGTGTTACATTGCTAGGTTATTCAACTATTAACAATCATGGAGGAATAGGATATACAAGAAGTCTACTATTATTAGAAGCTGTTAGAAGCTGGTAGGGGTTGGGCATCTTGCTCATGGAAGCTGATAGGTACACTGTGGACATTGGGGATCAAACCAAGTACCCTTGGGCTGCGGGTCAAACAACCTCAACGCAGATATGATTATAATATAGGAAACAATGTCTCAGACAAGAAGTCGGCAGATTGGTGAGGTGGCTGGAACAGGTGGTTAAGGGCAGGAATCGAGGCCAGATTTTAAGAAAATCCAACAGTCCCACATGGAGGCTCTAAATCAAAGTGTTTCAATCCGGGCACCCCGGATGTTGTAAAAAGGCATTAAATTAATTTAATGAAGACAATGGTTTCGGTGCATTTCATTCGATAAAAGAGGTGTCGGTGCAGCGGTTGGTGCATTTCCACATTTGAACATTGATTTTCTATCATGGCGGACACATTACTCTGTATAATAGCACCCTAGGATTTAGTGCACATTACGCCACAACTCTAATAAAATGTATTTAATCAATAGCAGAATGTAGTACCTTCATAAAAACCTTAAGGTCTGCATGAGCTTATCAACCTAAATCCTTAGCTCTATCTGCTGTGTTCATCATTACTGCCCCCTCATGACAATAAAGATCTTCAAACTCTTCTTTTCTTTAACACTTAAGCTTAAGCGTTCTCCATGCACCAAAGCTCTGAGTAGTCTGTACCTTATGTATTCCTGCACATGATGCACCAGTGTTCACCTACGCACACTTTGGGAGTGAAGTAGAGAGAGAGATGGTAAGTGATTGAGCAAGTCAGTGTGTGTGTGAGTGTGGACATCTGTGCATGCGGACATGAACACGTGTGTGTGTGTGTGTGTGTTTGTGTTAGATAAGAGAGTGATTAATAAACAATTGACAAATCCAAGAGCCTACTGTGTGTGTATAAATATATATATATAGAAAGAGAGAGAGAGAGAGGAAGAAAGGTAGAAGGGTAGAAGGCCAGAGAGAGAGAGAGAGAGAAGGAAGGGTTTTCATCAACAGCGTGAGTCTCCTTTGCAGGACATTGATTGATGACCAGCGAACCCTTCCACACCACATCACCTCACAGTAGGTGACAGCACCAGATGAAATGCCATGACAGACCGATTTTTTTTAGGGGGGGTTTTCTTGTCAACTTTCCACACCACTGGCCACATGCAATAAGTCACTCTTCATGTGTGTAGGGGGTGATGAATACTGTGTTTCAGCACAGACAGCCGCCACTATCATGAAATATGTAAATACCTCTGTAAATCCAAGAGGGGAAAACAAGACAGTTGGTCAATCGTAATAGCGTAAACATGGCTAACCAGGAGTAAGGTGGACAGTGAAGTTGAGAGCAAAAATGTGGATGTGACCAATGGGACCATAGGTGAAAAACTCCTTGTGTGTGCATGTCTTGCTCAAATTTTTGTCAACACCTTGGTCCAATTGGAATGAATGCTATCTTTGCACTTGCCCTGCTACTAGAAACACATGTTGGCAGATAAGAGAATAGGATTGAAGGTGATCATCTATTAGTTGATTCAGACAGCACTATTGTGATGTATTTGATGATTAAATAGTGCTCACACATCAAGGACAAAATATAACACTAAGAAATCCAACAAATTCCATGCGCTCTAAAGAAAGTGTGTGTATATATCGCATGGTGTGCACAGTCTTTCAGAACACTGGTAAAATGCACTATGTACAGATAAAAAATGCCCCAGGGTGGAATCCAGGCAGAAAAAATGTTGCCTTAATAAAAATGTCCACTAGTTGTGAAAGGTTCTGGGGAACGCAACCCTAGCACAACTGAACCAAATTAATCCTTTCTTGTTGGCGGGCTCAGGAAAACTTAGCATGTAGCCATGAGGTATACTCCCAGAGCAGTGAAGACACCATTTTTGAGCTTCTGCATTTCTTTCAGTTTATTGTTTGGGTTATGGTAAATTCATAACATATTGTCGACAGTGCTAAGCTAGGGGAAATAAAGAAAATTTGCAGTTTTTGACTTTTTTTGATCCAGGCTTCACATCCGTTTTATTTCTGTGTAAAAATGTGTAGACATAAGACAAAGTTTCAGGCAAATGTTTCATGGATATTTCCTATTATTCTGGAAGCTAGACTTCCATCGCCTATAAGAAGGACCTGTGTATGTCATCTGTGATCTTAATCACCCTCTCGAACAAAGGGTAGACAGCACAAACTGCAAAAGCAAACCACCTGAGCATGCAAGTGCCTCCATCGCGGTTGTCTGCGACAGAAATGGTACAGTACAGCTGTGAAAAATGGGTTGTTCAAACAGCCCAGAGGATTGTCCTACTGCAGTGGCTGTACTCTCCAGTCCTCTACATTCTCCCCTGTTGCCACCCTGTTTCAATCCCATTTCCAAGACAGCACAGCTGGCCACCTCTCAGCTCGACACTGCTGAATTTGTTTTGCTCCATTGACAATAAGCTTTTGAATCTTGTAATCAGATTGGTGCAATTTGTAGTGGATGCCAAAGCGCTGTGGTACAAAAATGATTCCTCTCATTTTGTAGTTACAATTATATTCTTGTATTTTATAAAAATGTTATCTAGGTGATGTGAACATTCGTAGATAAGGTATTTGGCCATAATTAGTGGCCTTTAACCATGATAAACAAAACAAGAATCATAAGTACTTTACCACTAACCTACCCCAAATGGTTAGATGATGATGATACGGAGCTTCAATTATTATACTAACTGTGATTGTGACTTTAGATTGCATGCAATTTGAAAAAGTAATCATTTGCTCAATTAATTATTGTGTGTTACTCGAGATGGGACTGCGCTATTGGGTTGGATTTAATACTAGGAAAAGAGATTGCTTAAATTAACTGACACAGGATTGTCAATATCACCCGAGTTCTTGGCCTAAAATAATATTACATTACATGAATCCACATTTTTTCTGTATTACTATTATGAATATTCTTTGCTTAAGTTGCATTTGATAGTGGTAGTCCTATTTTATCCATATTCTGAGACAGAGAGAATAAGAGAGTAAAATTATAGGGAGGTGGGAGTGCACTGTGAAAATATAGCTTAGTAGTCAGCAATGTATGAAAGCAATAAAAAACACACATTTGACAGTGAAATTTTACCTACAGCTTAGAGAGCAAACTCAGCATTTAATGGCTGTCTAACATTTGCATTACTGTGAAGAAAAGCCTCACTAAGTCACACAAGCACGTTATTGCGTCTACCTTAAGTCATGATCATCTATAATCAGACATTTCAAGAATAATATTCTAGCTATCTCTTAGAGCGCTATTGTAGTCTATCTGGCACATACAACAGCAAAAAAGAAAGGGTACAAGCCCCATCTGTTGTATTGTAAAACAATCTTTGGGGTGAGCTTAGCAATACCTGTGACAAACATAGCATGTGTATGATGCCAATTCTGTTCTTGTTTGTTGCTCAAATCCACAGTCCTTAAAGGCAAGAACCTACCAATGGACATTCAATGAAGCATTTAAATGCTATAGGTTTTTTCAGTGTTGCCTGTCATTCGAACAACAGATGGACTTTTACCTTTGGATGACATAGACTTCTAAAAGCACATGTCAATTATAGTCAGGGTATTTGCTACACAAAATGTCACACTATCTACAAATAACCAAGTATAATATATTTCGTAAAATGCACGTTTGTCATTCAGTGAAGGCAAGGAACATTTAAATGTATAAATGGTAATACACATGCCAAGGAGTTTGTGAAATCTGCATAGTCACCAAGAGGACAGAACAGAATTACACCATTCTACTCCTTTAATGTCTCGTCTCCATCTTGCCTTAAAATTCCACTGCACTTTAAAGAACAAAAACAAAGCTAAATTGAAGTTTGTGTGCTGCCTGCAATAAAATCATGCACAGGTAAACAAACAGACAGCCCTCGCTGGTGGTGGTTGCTGGTGATGGTGGGGGGGCTCTTTAAGTGCATTGTGTATCCCTGAAGTGGTGTTTCACTTCAGGGAGGATAAAAACATGCAGCTACTGAAATCCACAGCTACTGGATAAATGTGAGCAACCAGGAAAATACGTGCTAGCCCATATGTCTCTTACAGCGCTGCCTCTGATAGGTACCTATTTTACAGGATTGTGAAGGCATTCCATTGATCTTGAAATCAGTATGACAAATAAATAAATGTGCAGGGATATAGTTTCTTGGGTGTGCACTCAGCCCACAGACAGTGCTATCTGGGGAGCTCTCTTAACACAAGGCCGTGGTACAGAAAACTTGTTGGTTGCTAGAGTCGTAATTATGCTAGATAGCGAGTTGCAGAAAGATGAAACCAAGCTTGTTCACCGTCTTTATCAAGTACTTTTTACTGTAGTCATTAAGGAGGCACTTTTATCTAACGCTAGGTGCAAGGATATATATATGATGTATATATGGTGGTAAGCAGCCTGGGCTTCGCCTAGGCCCTATTAGATATGAGTTACTTTCATCTATAATAAAAAATAAAATATCGACTTAATCAGCTGAAATTAAAATATTCTTCTGCGTTGCTTTGAGCATATTGTTTTTGAATTGTCAAGTCAACATCTGGTCGCTAGTTGTACTGTATTTCACCGTTGTTTTTATTTGTAGCGAGTTGATTCGGATACCTCACCGTCAATCAATACAGATCCACCACAGCTCCAGAAACCCTCAAGGAGTCCCCCAGTCTTCTCTATTAACATGCTGCCTCTTGGTCACATAATTCGCCACCACGGTCTTTCCTTTCACTTCATTAGGCTCAATGGCAGCAAAACGGAGCTCCTCCCGGTTGGTCCTAAGCGGCTTGTGAAACATTTCAGCCTCGACATCGACGGCATTACAGTCACTCTTTCTCAACAAGTGGTCCTTGGGGTCATTTCTGATCCGTCTCTCTTTTTTGAGGCACGTTAAAAGCATTAGCAAGACTGCATTCTACCAACTCCGCAACGTGGCCCCTCTCAGACCCTCCTCCCTCTCTTCTGCTGATGCTGAAACCCTTATATATGCTTTAATCACCTCAAGGATTGATTACTGCAATAGCCTCCTCATCAATGTACCCGCTAAAATCCACGCCTCCTCACCAGAACACGCTACAGAAATCATATCCCGTCCTCCAGGAACTGCATTTATTACCGGTCAAATACGGGATCCCGTACAAGATTCTACTCCACGCCTACAAGACACTTCATGACTCTGCCCCATTCTACCTCACTGAGCTCCACCATCCCTACACTCCAGCTTGCAACTTGAGATCTGGTGGCGATGCGGGCCGTCTTCTGGCCTATCCTCAAACCGTATTATTACTTATTACTCACCTCTTCATCAGCACTTCAGCTAACCGTCTTTTCTCTGTCCCCCCCCCCAACTCCTCCAGCCGACAAACTTGCTCTTCTGCTTAATTGATCTTTCTTACCTGCTTTGTCTACCTCTCTCTCTCTTTATTTTTGTTGTTTTGTTTCTCATGTGTGCCACTGTATCCTTTACTTTATCTTTGTACTCATTGTTGCTGTTGGTCTGATTGTACAGCGTTTTGAGTCTGTGAATAATGAACATATTCACAGACTAATGAACATAATGAACATTATAATTATGTTTAATAATTATTAATGCATACCCTGGACCCTTAAGGATCAAGCATTCAACAATGCTGTGGTATAAGTAACTATGATCAACATTTTATTTTGTAGTAGTTAAAAAATACACCTTAACAATGTACAGTATAAACACACAAATAACTATGCACAAGATCAAAAATAGCTTTCAGTGTCTAATAATCGTACTAGTAGCCTGAAGCTCCCGTTTCATTTTTTAATCAAGTCATGGTAATTGAGTTCAAACAGTGTTAAGCCTTGCCTAGCAGAGATTAGAACTGAACAACAGCACCTCACCGAGATGCTTTTATTTCTATGACAAATCATCTAATTTGCTGTTAAGCGTGAAGGCTTCGATTTAGATATATAAAATAAATAAAGATAACTGAAATCTATATTTAATATCTAATATTTAACACCCCCTAAGTAGTTCCCCTTCAATCAAATTATTCTGTGAAAAGGTACCTTTTAACTCTGTTGTACAATTGTACAACAGAGAATACAATTGTATTCCTTTCAACAAATGTTTTTCCCACATTTGCACCAGGGGCTCTTTAGATATGTTGCATTTAGAAGGATATGCTTCAAGGTACTGTTCATCCACACCGAACCAAATGCATGTGGGTATCCAATCGTCTTTG
>OOFG01047900.1:0-20529 GCA_900323295.1 Molva molva
CCTTTTCCCTGCCCTCACGCCCCTCCCTGCCAGATCCCTTTCTCTGACCCCCAGTTTTAGTTGATAAATATGTTTCACCTTCATCCTGTTCTCATCCTCCTCCCTGCCAGACGTCTGCCTCTAACCCCCTTTTGTTCTTAAAGCAATTGATCAACGAAGCAACTGAGGGGTTGGTATTAGCATCAAATGGCCCTTCTTTTGTCTTACAGCCCAACGACAGATCCCCCTCAGACCAACAGGTCGGGGGCCCATCTTGCCAAGGTATCACACCCCGCCAATTGTTCAACCTAGAGAGTGTGTAGGCGGTTTGTGATTGGCTTGATTTGAATAACTGTAACCCAATGTAAAATAACAGGTAATGATGGAGGTAACTGAGAGCCCCGCCCTTGTCATGTGCTTTGATATACTGTGTTTTGTGATGAATTGAGGACAAGCATGGGACATGAAGCATGGGAGAAGAAGCATGGAAGAATAATGGAAGAATAATGAGAGAAGTTAGGTAACCACGGAAGGACTCTGGTGGTTGCTTTGGGTATCCTGCGTGAGCCCACGAATAAAGGAGTGAACATTGCATCTTGGCTCTATGGTCTTTTCGGGTCAACGGACTGGAAACTGGGACCTTGATTTTGGATCTTAACTTCTACACCTCGTTGCATGGCTACGGTTGCCCTGAGCATCTCAAGAACCACTGTGTGCCCACGTGGGAACTGTTGCTCTGTGTAGGCTAATTAAGTTTGAGTATGAAGCCGAAATACAGAGTAGCCACATGCTGCCAAACAGTGGAAAATTGGCACAGGCTGTGACTAATTTACAACGTCTACCGTGTGCATCGGTAGATTATAACTGATGATAACCGCCGATAATAAATGCATGTTGCAGTTATGTTTCAAATCAAAGTTGCATTCTATTCTGAGAATAAAAAAGAAATAAAAAGGGAATGATTTTAGATATTTCAAGATATATCTAGGATATATGCAAATCACTAGCGTGAAGATGCATAATCGTGCAGTTACAACACACATTCCTGCACTTTAAATGAAATGACATTTCTAGACAATTAAACTCAAAGTCAAATTGCCATGCAGGCTTCAATAGGTTTTAAATGTAGATTGTATTCATTTATAAT
The DNA here is from genome assembly GCA_900323295.1 of Molva molva. NCBI lineage: Eukaryota > Metazoa > Chordata > Actinopteri > Gadiformes > Lotidae > Molva > Molva molva. The sequence continues at coordinate 1,127 of OOFG01047900.1, forward strand.
AATACCAATACAAATACTGGTAGTGTTTTTTAATATTCTATGGTATTTTTATCTATCAGACACAAGCATGCTAGATATGCAAAGACACAAACACACATGAACAAAAACGTACAAACGTGCGCACACACACACACACACACACACACACACACACACACACACACACACACACACACACACACACACTTTCATTATGTTCACCTGATCCACAATTTCCTACCCTGGAGCTCCTCAGACAATGAAGACGGACATGCAGCTGGGGCCAGATAATGAGGGCGGACCAGGCAAACAAACAAGCATTTTGAGGAGTGAATCATATGAACACCACACGTGTCTAGCAGCGCTCTGCACCGGCACTTAGTGCTAACCCTGTAGGACGGCTCATCACAACAATCCCCTGACACGCTCCATCAGAAGAGACACGCTCGTCACCAGGATTTATGCTTCTCCCTTTGCATCCTTTCCTTCCTGTCCCCCTGTGAGCTGCCTCGTTGCAACAGGTTGCAGAATCACACTAAAAAGCAACGAGAGATGCAGGTCGTTTTTCAAGCCATGAACCGGTTGATCGAAAAACACCTGAAAACGCAGTTACATGAGATCTACAGATCTACACGGTACAGTACACGGCTCAACGCAAGACTGAGCCGAGCCAACTGCTATGGAGTAAAAAAATTAATTATTCAGATAGATTAATAGATGGCTTGATAGAGATACATATATTTATGACAAATCAAATTCAACTTCTTGAGAATTAAACTGATGAAGGCCCATTTCTGTAGGTAGCTAGTACCTCTGCTTTTTTTATGCAGGTTGATATTACTGTTGTAGCAGACATCGAACCACACATATGAATATGAGACCACATGCTATTCTACAGTCGTTAAAAGGGCTATAAATACCATTTGATTTGGGAAAATTGATATTAAATCTTTCTACAGAGAACTCAATATGATACTATTCCATAACCCCTGCATATGCGATGCGACTCTTTTTTTACCCTACCAAAGCAATACATCTTGAAGATTTATGAAACGCTAGCACAGCCCTTTACCACTTCTCCCCGATAAAAAGGAGGTTCCCCAAACTACAACTGTGCCGTCTTTGTGTGTGTGTGTGTGTGTTTGTGTGTGTGGGTCCCAACGGTATTTTGTGTATCTACATGCCAAACAGTTTACACCAGACCTAAACAAACTGGCGTGTCTGCACACTATCCTCTCCAAAGGCACTGCTGAGAGGAAGAGGGAAGCCAACCGAAACCAGAGCCAAACAAAACTAAATTACACTTAAAGCACTAATTAAGATTTAAGATCTAAGATTAAGATTTATTCTTGGCTTCTGAAACCTTAACCCTGATGCCTAATAACAATAATAATACCATGGCACTGAATGACCCAGCTGCCCTGAGTGCTTCTGTCTGTCTAATCTCTTAGGGTTCACGTCTTCCAGTTTTCTTACTGCATGGCTGAATGTATTCCCTGTGTGTGAAGCCAGCATGTGTCGCCCTGTCTGTGGCGTTGTGTCTCTACGTGTCTCTCTGCCGTTAACCCCGGGGGCCCTGAACCGTCTGTGTACTTATTTCTGGACACCAGGGGTAACTGCTACATCAAGGTTTACTGTTTAGTTATGGAACATTCAAACACCGCCACCGTATTGTCACAATACTGAAACAGTTCACAGATTAACTTTTCCCGGGAAATGGTCATATGTAATAGCCTACTATAATATCCTGTCACATTCAGGGAGGTCTCCGGGTCTTTTGTCTCCACTGCTAAGCAACACAATAAACTTTCAGACAATATACCACTATGCAAGTGTGAAGGAAGAATTTTAAAGGTGTGGGAGAAGGCTACAAGATCATTTCCTGCATATACCCCCCCTTCAGGTATGTCTTAGCTATTGCAGCAGGTCATGCAAGACAAGATAATGACAAAATGTGCAATGTACTATGTAAACTGCAATATACAGAATTGTAATAATATCATTTAGGCTAATAATGTATTCATTCCTGAGCCCATTGAAAAACAATTGCAAATATGTACTTTCTTGGCTATAATTTGATACTTTTTTAAGAGTTTAAGTTTATATTCTTTTTAACATGTCTTGTCAAAGCAGGTTATTGTTTTTAGATTTTATTTTTTGATTTTCTTGCAGTGTGGGCCTGAGCCCAATCATTTGAATCCCATGAAAATAAAAATCGTTGTGTTTTCGTTACCTTCAAATTGTTATCTAGTCTTTTGCACCGCCATGTTGCACCGCCATGTTTCTACAGTGGCCCAGAATGAACAAACGGCTCTACAGAGCTTTCACCTTGGTGTTATACTATAGTGTCCTAGAAGCTTAACCCTCACTCGGAAGCAAACATCAACATCAGCTGCTGCACAGATGGAGCTCCACACATCCACACACACCGTGGCGTTATATTTAAGTGTCCAAAAATGTACCTTGGTGCGATCAAAATAGGCACCTTACACAATATAGTTCAGTACAGGCTATGGGGGGGCGGTTCTCAGTTGGTTGCAATCTGCAACCTCACTGCTAGTTGGCACTAAATTCTACACACTGGACCTTATTTCTGTTTATTCATATATTTTTAATAAATGTTCCAATAAAAAACAAAGATAGCAAGGTAGTAAAATCGCATCAATAATTAACTGCCAGCACATGCCTACTAATCTAACATTTGAGGATACAAGAGATGCAAACACTGGATAATGCTTTAATGCCTGCAGAAGGTCAGCAGGGGCCCCAGCAGCCTGTATACCAACCACAGTTCCACCAGATTCCCTAGAGGGGACACATGTCAGGAGCCAACCAGCTGTTGAGAAGGCGTGCAAAGATGGCAGGACCCTGGCAAGGCAGCTGGAGAGGCATGGCCAGAAAACAGCAGCAGCTGAGCAGCTGTCCGATCACAGTCATCTCCTACAGCTGTGGACCGTCCCCTGCAGCTGCTTCTTATAAAGACAGACCGGTTCCCACACAAGTCCACAATTCCATGAACTATTAATGTAAAAGTATTTAGTTCCATACTCGCCACGGCGGTGTGTGTGTGTGTGTGTGTGTATGTGTGTGTCCAAGGGAGGGTTCTCCAACACCTATATTATAACGCCAAGGTGTGCGGATGTGTGGAGTTCCGTCTGGCCTCTGGTTGGGTCATCACCATGGGGATAACAACATCTAAAGACCAGAACATTATTCAGTAGCAAAGACAATTTAAGTCACACAGCTGAAAATAGACGTGTTATCTGGTTAAAGCAAATTAGAACGATAGATAAGATCCGAGTGTAGTTTTAAAATCAGAATTTTCTTAAAGTCAATTGACACTCCACATACATAAGTGGTGTCAAGTGAGTGTACCTGTATCTGTCACAATACTTGTCAGACACATACCACTACTTGTCTCGGTTGATGTTTTCAGAAATACTAACTTGTTCGAGAGCTCCCAGCTCTGCTACAGAGCTGATCCCATGGTCGATATAAGAGGCTTCTATATACATCCTAAAAAACCCATAAAACGTATATGTGGCTCGAGTGGAGTGGCTTGTGATGAATGTGAATTATGGGTCATAAGAGAGAGTTGTACGTTTAATCAAGCCGTACTCTAATGCTTTCACAGCAAGAGGAACCGATTTCTTCTCAGCAAACATTCAAGACCGAGGCACAACAAACAAACATAATTACATAGGATTAGACCCCCCCCCCCTCCCCATCCCACACACACACACACACACACACACACACACACACACACACACACACACACTGAGATCCATAGTCTCTAGAGAGATTGGTAGGTGACAATTCAGCACTGGGCCTAAAGAGTTTCTATGTATAGAAACTGGCAAAGGAGGAGAGGGCTAGCAGACTGGAGAGATTCTCACAGTCTTTTTCACAATGAGTCACCAAGAAATACAGATGGATAAATGTTGGCACTAGTGTGCCGTAGTAATATTTTTTTTATTAAATAAATTATGCCTTATTGCATGTTACCTCCTTTTGGAGAGTGTAAAACAGACCATTGGCATAATCATTTAATCTCTTGTTGCGATCCAAGATATTATTTTTCCCTAACCAGCATGGCATGTCTGGCTCTGCTCTACAGTGGCAGTGTAAACAGTGAAGCGTTCTTGTGTTTACACTGCCACTGTGCTATCGGTATCATTGCTTCTCTGGATGTGTGTACACATATTGGCTATTCTGAAAAACATGTTCAAAAAAGGGTTGACTTTTTGTAATAACTTCTGTGTTAGACAACAATTTACTTTGCATGTTTTCCAAAGTGGGTACATTGGTGTGACACAGGTGTCATTCTGAAATGCCAAACATTATGGATTTTGAGTTTCCAGATGAATTTCTTTATCTTCTTGGTTGCACGCAATGCAACACCAACAGTAATGCAGCTTGAGACCTAATAAAAACAAGCATTACAATCTAAGCTCTGTGTTATCCATGTATATGTCTATATAACTTTAATGCTGACATTTAAATAGGACTCTGAGATGCACGCTATATCTGATTACATAGCAAGAGTTCCAACTAGTTTTAAACTTCATGAATGAAAGTGGTACAATACCATTGCCCATGTACGTGTTACATTCACTGATCAGAAAGCATTTCTAGACCTATGGGATTAAGGAAAACCACTGCCTTTACTGGTAACTCCCCTTACACCGGAAGACACCAGTCCATGTTGATATTGTAGCGGATATGGCATGTAAAGGATGGACATATGCTTTTAAGAATCACATTATGTGAGATGGACTTAAAGGCTCTTGGAAAATAAAAAGGCCATAAAGGAAACATGAGTCTCTGAAAATGCACTCTGCAGCCTTTCAGGGTGCACATATCGAGCAAACATACATAGAATGAATGAGAGGAGCGGGGGTCGGGACATTAGAGTCAGATAGTCTACATATACAGAGAGCTTATCATCAAGGTCCACAATGCCTTTATACTTCATATGTTTAGTATTTTCTAATGTGTGATGTATTTATTTATAGCTGCCGTCACTGCAAGCTAATTAGGAGCTTATTAGGCACTTGTACATGGAGAGAGACCTATACTGATACACTTGAAAGCTATTCACTGCCATTTGCCAGGCAACTGCTAATGCCATTCAATTGCCTAACTGTGCTTTCAGATTTACCTCCATAAGCATCCTGCTTTCCCGCTTTGTTGCACAGCCATTTGCTGCAAAACACTTTTAAATGCGTCGTGCTCTCCATTATTCTCTCAGATGAAAACACTCAAGAGGCATGTGTGGCTTGTATGCAGTCAACTAGAGATGGTTGTCATCCATACACCATGTTCAAACACATGTTTTGATGTAATGTTAGGTTAAGGGGCCACCAGCACCTTTACAAGGTGCAACGCGTAAGATTTTTATTTTAAAACATGTACTACATTTTAAGGCATTATAAGGAACATTTCTGAATTAGAATATTTAAAAACGACTAGACCAATGTTATATATTTCGATGACTTGAGTACTAAAATTATCCCAAATGTTTCCAACAAACCTACAGTTTTGGTGCCGCTTTTTGTGTGAAAAAAGCCTGCGATAGTTTCCACCAATGTACACATATAGAAAGTCTGTTGAACCTGTATTATATACAGTCTATGAGCGTTACAACCACATTGGAGCGCCACTCCCAACGCAGTTCTTTACCTGCGTTTTACTGGTGTAGAGCTAGCGGGATACACTTCTAAACAGCGATTTTTATCCATTGGGAACATTTGGAAACGTACGGAGCCCTGGAGGTGACATAGAGGATTTCTTTCTTTGGCCACGAAATACAAATTGGTGGTCTCAAAATACTTATTTCGTGGCCTCGAATACTTTACTACGTAATTTTAGTAAAACTTTTGCGGGCTCGGAATGATGATGATGTCACTCCCATGCCAAGCACGGGATTGCACACCTGCTTTTGGCAAAAAGTCAGTTAGCTACGTTCATTTCTCCATCCTCTGCACTCTTTCGAAGAAATCGAACTAATACCCTAATAATTTCCTTAACAAACGATTTATTTATTATTTATTACCTGCCAAAAGCAGGTGTCCAATCCCGCGCTGGGCATGGAAGTGACATCATTATTTCGAGTCCTCAAAAATTTTATAAAATTATCTAAAACCAAAAAAAACGAATACACTTTAAGGTAGTCACCACACATTGTTGTTAAATGTTAAATGGACAAACTTAAATGTAAATTCAATCTTTATAGAAAAACGAGAGCAACAATACCACTAGTCAAGTTACCCTGGCAGCCCTGGATGAGTATGGATCCTCAAATAGGGCCCATATCTTGGGTTGCCAAACTTCGCAGCAGCCCCTCGACCTGTCGGGGCAGTCCTCGATGCCAAAACGTCTTGGCATTTCTCTGTCATCGTCGGTGTCTTCGGGGTCCGGGGGTTCAAAGGTATCAAGGGCCTCTTCTGCGTCTCTGTGCTGGCGGTAAGTCATCCAGCAACATGGCTCCACGTCGGTCTCGTCTATCCCCCAAAACGCCAGTTCCTCCTCGAAAAGAGGTCCGCATACATCAGCGGGGCAATGTAGCTTCCCAGTCCGGTAGTAGTTCAACACATAGGCGAAGATCCCAGGGTGCCTGTCGAAAAACAACTCGTTGGTGCTTGTTGGCACTGAGTCTGTGTCTGAGTTCACCGGTTTATCCGCTGGGTCTGCTAGCCATGCCAGGCGGGTGCCCGGCAGGGTTCTAAGGGTGCTCTTGTAGGTTTCGTGTCGCGTGCCACCAACATTGATTATTATTTTGTCTGAGTCTTCCCCTCTTGACATTTCCTCCTTTAGACATGATTTAGACGGAGGCTTGTTACCTGACTTGCGCCCACGATAAGACGATACACACACTGAGCTTATCATTTAGATGGAGTGACTTTTTGATTTTCTTCCCTTGGTTATTGACAGATCTCTCCGCGTGGAAAATGCAATAAAATGAATGGTGAACCCACCTTTTATGCCGACCAAAATCCTTGTACTTGCTGGTGCGGATCATTTATTTAAAAAATACTTGTTAGACTGACTAGTTAGCCCGAGTAAAAAGAAGGCGCTACTGTAAAAACCACCTGTTACAATAAAACTCCGCGTGAAACGGTTCCAACGCGATGGCGCACACAAACAAAGTAATGTCCTCTATTGCAGTGTGTTGCTTTAATGGAATGAAATAGTCTACTTCAAAACACATCAAGACTACGAAAGACTAATAGGCTCCTGCTTAGATGATAAACCAAAAACCCCGGAGGATGCTACTGAGGTTACTGAATCGTACTCAGTAGCCCATCAGTGATGAGAAGGAGATAGATTTCCAGTCTGCACCTTTTCTCTCCAAAATGTTATCCAAAATGTGTTTCTTTTAATCCAAGCGAAAAAATATAACAAACAATTTAAACGTTTTTGCTTAAAATGACCCAATGATGCAATTGCGTAGCTTAATCAGACACCGACCTAATCCATTGATTTGTAATTGTCAAAGGGTCGACTCGAGGGATGTAGGGTTCTCTCCTTCAGAGAATCTGTTGCTTCTCAACAAGTATCCTCCCTCAACGACACAAACCAGGCAACACAGCCGCTGTCTACAGCTTAACCCTATGGTGGCCGACAAGTATAATACTGGTGTTTTTATTGAACGGCTCATTCTACATATGGCTATTGACTACAATTCTTGACCCTGGAAATGTATGTAGCTATTTAAGACAGATGTTGTTAGGGTTTGGCTTATTAATCTAGAGGTATTTGAATAACATCACCACTGTTATAACTTATTTTAGTCGGTGTGGGTGATTATAATTGTCTGCTACAGTTTAACTAAACGTGATGGGGAATATCTAGGTATACCATGATTTGTATGCATCATATTTAAATATGACCATGGCCATTCATTAATTTATACACAATCAAAATTATTGATTTGCAGGCATTCTACAATACATTTCAATACACAAATATCGGCACACTTTACCTAACATCCTTATCACAGTGAGGCAAACTCTGGTCGTCAAAAGTGATGTTCCTGACATAGCTAAAGACTGCCATCTAGTGGAAATGTTACTTTCTATTTGACTGCTTCATGGATGTGGCTTAAATATACCTTGTTATAATTTGTCTCCAGGTGCTGTCTGATGTAATTACTGGATTTCTACAGCAGATTCAATTCATCACGTGAAATTGGACTAATCGCCCATCTACATATGGAACGTAAAAAGGTGTGGTAGAATATGAAACTAATAACATCTTAGTTTGTGTTGTTTTTATTAGGATAACCAAAGCAGAAATTACACATTGAAAAGAATAAGAAGTATCATCAACAGTCCTACCATTTCTAAAACATTAGGCCTACATGTGTGGTTCATTTAAATGCCATTCAACTAGTCTACTTCCTCAATGGTGGGGCCCTTTGAACTGGCTCCTTCCTGTCCCCCATTGCTGCCACCTGCTGAGGCGGCCCCCTGGTACAGCTTTGAAACTACAGGGTTGCACACTTTCTCCAGTTCCTTCTGCTGGTGCTGGTACTCGTCCCTCTCGGCCAGCTGGTTGTTCTCCAGCCAGGAGATAGCCTGGTTGCACTTTTCAATGACTTTCTTTTTGTCCTCCTCACTTATCTTCCCTTTCATGTTCTCGTCCTCCACGCTGCTCTTCATGCTGTAGGCATAGGACTCGAGGGAGTTTTTGGCTGTTACTTTCTCTCTCTGAACGTCATCCTCTGCCTTGTACTTGTCTGCGTCCTGAACCATCCGCTCGATCTCCTCTTTGCTCAACCGGCCCTTATCGTTTGTGATGGTGATCTTGTTCTCTTTTCCGGTGCTTTTGTCCACCGCAGATACGTTCAGAATACCATTGGCGTCAATGTCAAAGGTTACCTCCACCTGAGGCACACCCCTCGGGGCGGGGGGGATACCGGTCAGGTCAAACTTTCCCAGGAGGTTGTTGTCCTTAGTCATGGCCCTCTCGCCCTCATACACCTGGACCAGTACCCCCGGCTGGTTGTCAGAGTACGTCGAGAAGACCTGGGTCTGCTTGGTGGGGATGGTGGTGTTGCGCTTGATCAGGGTGGCCATAACTCCACCTGCGGTCTCTATGCCCAGGGACAGAGGAGCGACGTCGAGCAGCAGCAGGTCCTGGACATTTCCCGAAGTGTCTCCCATGAGGATAGCCGCCTGGACCGCGGCCCCATAGGCCACAGCCTCATCCGGGTTGATGCTCTTGTTCAGTTCTCTGCCGTTGAAGAAGTCCTGCAAGAGCTTCTGGATCTTGGGGATTCTCGTGGAGCCGCCAACAAGGACAATGTCCTGGATCTGGCCCTTCTCTAGCTTGGCATCTTGCAGGGATTTCTCAACAGGCTCCAGCGTTCCCCTAAAGAGCTCAGAGTTGAGCTCCTCAAAACGGGCCCTTGTAATGGAGGTATAAAAGTCAATGCCTTCAAAGAGAGAGTCAATTTCAATGCTTGCCTGCGAGCTAGAGGACAAGGTTCTCTTGGCTCTCTCACATGCTGTACGAAGCCGTCTCACCGCTCTCTTATTTTGGCTGATGTCCTTCTTGTGTTTTCTCTTGAATTCTTCGACAAAGTGTTGCACCATGCGGTTGTCAAAGTCCTCCCCACCCAGGTGCGTGTCTCCTGCGGTGGACTTTACCTCGAAGATGCCATCCTCAATAGTGAGGATGGACACGTCGAAGGTACCTCCACCCAGGTCAAAGATTAGGACATTTCTCTCTTCTCGTTTGGTTTTGTCAAGACCATAGGCGATGGCCGCTGCAGTGGGCTCATTAATGATCCGTAGCACATTCAGGCCCGAAATAACCCCGGCATCCTTGGTAGCTTGCCTCTGGGAGTCGTTAAAGTAAGCTGGAACGGTGATGACTGCATTTGACACCCGTTGCCCCAAGTAGGCCTCAGCTATCTCTTTCATTTTGACCAGAACCATAGAGGAGATCTCTTCTGGGAAGAAATCCTTGGTCTCTCCCTTGTACTCCACTTGGACTTTGGGCTTTCCGTTATCGCTGATGACCTTGAAAGGCCACAGCTTCATGTCAGACTGCACAATATGGTCATCAAACTTCCTACCAATTAAGCGCTTGGCATCGAAGATTGTGTTGGTAGGGTTCATGGCCACCTGGTTTTTAGCAGCATCTCCAATGAGCCTCTCTGAATCGTTGAAAGCCACATAGCTTGGTGTGGTCCTGTTTCCCTGGTCATTTGCGATAATCTCCACTTTGCCATGCTGGAATACACCCACACAGGAGTAGGTGGTGCCCAAATCAATGCCTATTGATATTCCCTTTGCTGAAGACATCTTGGTTATTTTCGTATTGTGCCTAGGGAAATTATTAAAATGTCCTGGTTAATATAATTGTTTGATCTTGACGCCATCATTTTATTTATACTGAAATACGTTCAATGTTATGCTGTATCTGAGATTTTTTTTATATAAATGATATAGTCTTTCCAGAAGCGTATTACTGCCACAACAGAACATTTTAAGTTTTTTATGAGATAATTATCATGTAATGACGAAAAAACGATCACGTTAATACGTGATACTGAACTTATCTTCTAATAACAAGAAAATATTAACGTAATAATTTTGAGAACTTGCGTGATACTGAACTTCTATCATAAAGATGTTAACCTTAAATCAATATACTGAATAATTACTTACTTACTCTATATGTGAAAACCCCTTTTAGCGCCTGAAGGATCTCAGTCGAGTCCAGTAGACAGGTCTGTCCTCTTGGTTCTTCACAAAAGTCATGCCTAAACTGACTCCCACCCTTTGCTTATATAGACAAAAGCAACTTTCTAGAATGCTCTCAGCTCCCCAGCCTCAGTGAGTCAACTGTTAATATTAGCAGATGAGGCAGTGGGGGCTGGGCCAGTGAATATTCTAGAGTGGGACAGTGAGCGTGGAAGCCCAGCCTACTGTCACTCGGCCAACAGGGCTAGCTGTTAGGAATTGAATGACTGGTATGCAAAGAATGCTACATAAAAGCCCATTCAGCAAAGTTCATGAAGGTGTTGGCCCTTAGCATAGTAGATCTTGGCTAAGCGTTTAATTGAGAATATAGGACGTTTACACTGAATAACTTAACTAGCTTGACCTTTAAATTCTCTTGCTCACTTTACTTTTATAATATCAGATCCAGCAGTCCTACTATGTTACAGCAAATTCTGGGGGGAGAAGGCACAGAGCCTGGGCCGGGATCAAAAACTGCAAGGGATGGAGTAACGCCCTGTTATGCCCTGTTACGCCCTTTTACCTGTTTTGTTACGCCCCGTTTCCTGTTCCGTTACGCCCCGTTTCCTGTTCCGTTACGCCTCGTTTCCTGTTTCATTACAGAGATATTCTACCGAAGAAAACTAATTTACGTGAGTGGATGAAGCTTTCAGAAGAGAATTTTAATAGCTGTATTTCTGAAGTGGCCAGGCTACACGCTGTTGATTTTAAATCATTACACATTTTTACCGTTTACTATTGCTGGCAGAGTTGTGTACGCCAAATGCTTACAGATCCCTGCACCTAGCAACATGATGGTCATAACAAATATGAAGCAAAAGAAAGTTGCTCGTTCACCCAGATTTGAGCTCATCTGCAATCATTGTGAGACTAGAACTTAAACAATCACACAAAATCACTGTGCTTAAATGTGTTTTGTTTAGATTTCTTGAATGATAATGTAGACTTTATTGCTCATTTAATACATTATTTTACATACATTATGGTACATAGGTTATATTTGAATAATTACTTTATTTGAGCTTACTCTGTTGAAAAAAATCAGTTAAAATCATATGACAATATAGTCTCAAATCTCTTAACATTTAGGGAATGTTTTAATATATTATGCAGAAGCAGTCAGAGGAAGACAGTGGGTTAACCACTTGGGGTTTAAAGTAATGTAGAAATGCAATCTACTTCTAAGAATTTTTTCAAAAGGCACATTTATACCATAGAAGGATTACCAATACTACAAATGTGCTATTCATACACAACAACAATACAATACAATTTCAGTTTGACAAAGAGGAATTTGAATGACATAAATTAAAGGTCAGAATGAGTCGCCCATGTAAGCAGCATCAATTTGAAAATGTCCATGTTGTTTGCTTTCAACACTACATTTATTCTTACACACTGATTATACTCTTGGAGAGGTTGCACAGTCTGTGACCTTTGACATTAATCCCACATGCCAAAAGGGTTCTGTACACTTTATAAATGTCCCTTTGCCTTCCAGCTGTTCAGAACAATCTATTTGTTTATGAGAGCTTATAAATGTTTATGAATGGATGTTAAGTGCCAACATCATACACTCAGATGGGGATATATATAATCAAGAGGTTTCATTTTAAATATATATGATTTGCATTTAGGGACAGTAGTCTTTCCAACGTTATGGGCAGCAGACATGTTCTGTGATAGTAAAATACTCTTCATTGGTTCCCAGGTTATTATGCTGATGCATGTCAACCATTCTTATAACTCAGAATAAGTAAAAATAGAGTAGTAAATTACAGTATTGATTACAGTAGTAAGAGTCCTGGCAGCACACAGTATGATTTAATGGCATGCACAGATGAAAACATATATATCTCATGAATCAACTTCTGGCCATTATTTGGCATGACGCATTTATCCAGAGTAAATACACAAATTAACAACAACACAACGGTCTGATCTTGCAATTGCAATTAAATTAATACACACGGAAGACAGCATGCAAGCAAGCTTTTTTTATGTGACAGACATGTAATGTTCTATTATATGTTTTTTTTTCCTAATTGCATCTAACACAGTGTCTTCTATTGCTAATATGGAGTTACATTCAGCATTAGTGAAATTAATCATGAATTTTGCAAAACCTAAAATAACAAAATAACATTTCAAATACTTTTTCTTAATCCCAGGCCATCAGGTAGTCCCATCAATACCTGTGAACATGATTCATTTTTATCAGAAAAATACAAAAAGATTGTATTATATTGATCTAAATCATAATGCCAATTGTCAATCACACAATGGTACCTGTAATAGTTGGGTTTGAAGGGGCCATTTTTGTTGAGGCCCATGTACTTTGCCTGCTCGTCTGTCAACTCAGTCAGGTGGGCATCAAAGTTAGGTAGGTGCAGGCTGGCCACATACTCATCTAGAAGAAAATGATATATTATTCCATTAAGTTCATGCAGTTTGACTTCCAACATTGTTGATGTCTGAACACTAGGTGGCAACGATGAGCTTCAATCAGCTAAGTGTGACCAAAGTGACTTCACACAAAGATGATTTATAGTCATGGTTAATGAGTAATAGTAGACCAGGGATCTTACCCATCTTCTTAGGTAGCAGATACACATCCTGTTTGTATCGTCCCTCTGGAGCATTGAACAGTTCAATCAGCGCCAAGGCCTGCAGGTTCACAGAAACAGATTACATTAAGAAATTGTAATGAAAACAATTATATTCACTTGTTTAAAGTTGTTGTGGAATTATTAATTAATTATTCCACGACAAAACTGCTGTTGAATTTTTACGACACATTTCTTCTTCCTTATTTAAATGTTGTTGGATAAGCTCAGGAGCCATATTTGTGTTTTGCAAGTGTATTAGTATATTGTATAAAGGAGAGGGGGGTTTAACCAGATACCTGAGTTGTAGCAGTGATGGACAGAACAAAGGTAGGCACTGTGGAACAGCTCAGGTTGAGGAGCCGGCCCTGCAGTGACGAAAAGATAAACAGATGAGAATGGAAGACAGCCAAGTGTAGAAGGTGACATAGAAACCCATGATAGAAAAGCCTTACATCACAGTTGTAGGGAGTTAAGATACCGTTTGACAATCAGTAATAATATTCAGAAGGGAAAGTGAATGTCAAGCGCACAGAAGGATTTCTTAGAAAATACACACTGAGCTACAACGCATTAAGTCGGTCTACTTTATTGCAGTTTATTGCAAAAGTAATATTAGTTTGAACTGCATCCAAAGTGAATCGCTTTCTAATAGCTTGAGACTAAACCAGAAGAACCAGGAGACAGCATCATGGCCCATGAACAACGAAGAATAAACAAATAAATAAATGAAATACAATTAAAACATGTCGACTGGACTGTCAATGTAACGTGAATAAAACTTAAATTCATTAATTCGTCCGTCTACATAATTTCTGCCTATCTGCCATGTCAGATAGATTTCACCGGCATTGGTGCTGCAGACAACAACTACCATGATCCAACGTTACATCAAGATGTCATCAAACTATGTCTTTTGTTATTGTTTTGATTAAGCGACCCCTGGCGTCAGAAGTTACATATGATACCTTTAACGTAACAGCTCAGATGACGTCACAACGCAAAGAAATTGATTCAATCAACTTGAATCAATTTCTCGACTCAAACAACATTTCTCGCTAGAAATGTTATCAAAACGCATTTTATCTTAAAATACTGAATTTTCCACTGAGAACAAAATCAATGTCACCCATTTGCATTGGGCAGACAGAAACTTGACATACTGTTTGCTGTTTCATCGACCAGTCGATAGGGGGCGCTATATCAGCAAACGCTCATATGGGTCGTTTTGGGTCATATTGATCAAAAAACGATTCTGTCGTTTAGGTTGGAGAACAGGCTGGAAAATACCAAAGAAACTGGGCATTGTCTTTTACCTCTATGCATTGTGTGAAATGTTGTGTAATGCACAAAAACTCTGTTGATACACCGAAGTTCTATACCTCTGCCAGTAGGACCACCCTCTTGCCGTCAGGCCAGATGATATGGTCCACCTGAGACCGTACCCTCTCCCAGGTCAGTTCAGGGCTGCGCAGGCTTGCCTGTGGATGCATACAAAACAACTTACTACTTTCAGTATAACTTACTGTTATACTGAAAAAGGCATCCGAAAGTAGACATCAAAACACAGAAGCCAAACTGAACACACACGGGTCCAGGCTAGGGTTTGCATCGATCCATCGTTACCCACCACGTCAATCTCGGTATTGGAATGCCCCATATTGCACACTATGCAGCCGTTTTTCATCCGGTCTAGCTGTTCCCTGGTAACAACATTCTTGTTCCCTAAATGTAAAGGAAACAAATTACAAGTGTAGTTAGGACGATTTTCTTCAGAGGGAAATTCCACTGTTGCTCTATACTGAGTAGAATTGTGGTTTACAGAAATGTTGTTTATAGAATGAATTGACCGCCTGTCTTGCGTCAGTGTCCAGCAATATCATTTATATATATATATATATATATTCTCCCTGTACTCTCTCTTGTACTACAGACCACGGATAGGGAGCAAGGTTAGGGATTCATGGTAAATGGCCATATAATATAATGTATGCTATAAAGCACTGCTGTTTTTTTCCTCTGTTGTTTTTGATGTTGGATAAAATTTGACTTGGATTCACTACACTTGGATTTACTACAAGAACACATTGCCCTAAATGCAATGAATTTGTAAACAGATTATTTTATTTTGGTCAACATACGATGATGCTAATTTGATAGGATATATTTTAGTATTAGCGTAGCTCAATGGGAGAGCTTACCAGTGCAGGTTATCACTAGGTCCATCTGCCGAATGACCTCATTCAGTTTGACCACTCGGAAGCCATCCATGCTGTGTGCAAACAAAGCAAAAAAAAAAAAAATGAATATGCTTAATGCTTAACGTAGACATAATTAAAGAAACAAACAGCAGCAATTCCCACCCACGGATGCAGTGAAAAAGAAGTACCAAGTCAATCATTTCCATGGATGAAAGTACTAAATAAAGGTTATTCATAGGCACCGCATTGATCTGCTAATGGATGAATGAATGATGAAGAAAGCGCTGGTTTGTTACCCACCAGGCCTGCAGAGCACAGATGGGGTCGATCTCTGTTATGCACACTATGGCTCCAAGCGCCTTGAGGGCAGTACAGCACCCTTTTCCCACCTAGAGACCAGGAGCACAACACACACACACAGTATGAGTATGAACAACCACCTAAAACCTTCGTTTTCTAAGTTGATGTGCAGTAGCGTTGACGCGGTGTGGACCCTTTCACACTGGTGGATGTACTTCATATCAACTCATCGTTTTTTCCTTTTCATTTCTCAAGCGGTACAATTCGTTAAAACAAATAGATTATTTAAATAACACAGAAAGCATAACTACAATATCACGTAGGATTGCTGTGTGGACATTGGCTTTCAGATCCACACATCGGTCCGAGTCGACTCGGTTACAGCAAAGCTGTAGCCTAAAAAGTTTTCCTAAAAACACACAGCTTCCGTAGTATGAGAGTAACCTACAACTAAGGTGGTTTGAATATTGTGCAAAGTTTTGATGACATTTTACGGCAGGACTAGTGCTATTCCAGAGAAAACACACGGGCTATTGTTGGTGACAGTTCGCCAGGAAGGATCATTATTAATCGCCATTCAACATTACTACTATGAACTACGTTTTTCACTCTCCCTCCACTGACGACCTCCATCGCAGCTGTCTTTCATGTTTGTATTCATCAATTGACGAATGTCGATCTAGAGTGATGTCAATGTCGCATGAATTCAAATATGAATGTTCACACAGAGGTTGGATTGCAAAAAATCGGACCTGTATCTGATTTAGGACCACATACGAAAATGGCCCAAATCAGAATTGAAACGATCAGATTCCATGTGAATTTCACTGATCTGAGAAATCAGATCTGCAAAAAATTCAGAATTGGGCCACTTTTGCTTGCAGTGTGAACAAGGCCAATGTGTTCCAACAGAGTGTGACTCACCTCCCCGTAACCACACACAACGACCTGCTTGCCTCCAAACATTACATCGGTGGTTCTCTTCAATCTAGCAAAAGGAAAAGTCACCATTAGCATCATTAAGTATTAAGGGAGCATGCACACATGCCCAAACACATTTTAAGCATGCTAGCGATATGATTCATCAGCGGTGATTACATTTTGATTTATGCGTTAAATAGCACATTCTCTCTCGCTCACCCATCTAGGATGGATTCACGGCAGCAGTAGAGGTTGTCAAACTTCTGCTTGGTAACGGAGTCGTTGACATTCATAGCCGGGACGCACAGCTTGCCTGCCTTCGATAACTGGTACAATCTGGAAAGACAGGGTGGTGTGAGCGAAATGCCCACACATGCTGTTTGTGACATCATACTTTTTGTCACCGACTAATAGATCCTATTGGGGGTTGATAATCAGCAGCTGTTGCAGACTAGCACTATCAAATCTCCATCATGATTGTCCAGTCAGACCAGGCCGGAGCCCATTTTACAATTCATTGCCAACTGTGGACTAATTGGCTCTGGCAGTGATTTAATAATAATAATTGTTTTCCTATCTCACATGCTCGACCCAGTTAGATGTATCTCCCACCCCCACCAACCCCTTCTCCAACTATGTTGATTTAATCAGACTTTCAGCTGTTGTGAGAATGACTGGATGATAAAGATTCATCTGCTTGTTCATTCAGTTCGTTTTCCCATATTTATACATAGGATCTTCATCACTGCAGAAGTGGAGAAAAGTTAAGGTCAGTCTGACCTGTGCACCCCAGTTACGCTCTCCTCCACGATGCCGCGGGCCTTCTTAAACACGCTGGGGTACTTCTTATAGACCCAGTGGGTGAGGTCTCCCCCGTCATCCAGAATCTGGGGCAAGAGCACAAAGCAAAGGGACAGCATTGGAACACTGAACGACCACAACAAAGAGTCCCTCCATGTTGACTCCTAGAGACACACGCACCATGTTGGCCTGCCAGCCCTCCGTGTTGACACAGCGATCAATGCACCACCAGAAGTCGTCCTCCGACTCCCCTTTCCAGGCAAATACAGACACCCCTATGAGATGAGAGAGAGAGAGAGAGTGACATCAACAGAGAGAAAGAGAGAGAGACATGCACCACTTTGGATATGCAAGTCAACAGTGCTGAGCCAAGAACCAGAGGCAGGTGGTCAATGTTTGCTCTGGGTCATTTTATGCAAACAGCTGCTTGTCTTTGCCTTGACTGTAACGCAGATTATAAATTAAAAAATGAATGCTGTTTGCTCAGTCTTCTGCAAGTGACCACAGGATAGCATTTGAGAAATGTCCTTTTTGTGTGCTCATGTGGATACAGAAAACGAGAGACCGAAAGAGAGAGAGAGAGAGAATAGGGTCAGTTGTGTACAGAACTGGTCCATTAGCCGTGGCTGTGTTGACAACATTTATCGCCTCACCACTCTCGGCCAAAGCCGCCGCCACCTCGTTCTGAGTGGAGTAGATATTACAAGCCGTCCAGCGACACTGGGCACCCAGGGCGACCAAGGTCTCGATCAGAACCTAACACAGGACACATAAAAGCACAACTGATACCAGTGGTCAGGCATAATGTGACCAAAGTCACAAAGACACAGCAGGAATCAGAAAATGGCGGTACGTACTGCAGTCTGTGCAGTTATATGGGTGCAGCCTACGATCTTCGCCCCGGCCAATGGCTTTTCACCCTGGGCTCTCTTCCTCAGGGAGATCAGGGCAGACATATCTGTAAACCAGACGAGAGGACAAGGGTGAAATACAAGTTTAAAATGATGATGAATAACACCATGAAATAAACGGATTGTATGAGAGGTTTGAATTTGGAAAAAAAGCTTGTTCTGTATGAGAGGTCTGAAAGAAAAGAGCTTGTTCTGTATGAAAGGTCTGAAAGAAAAGAGCTTGTTCTGTATGAAAGGTGTGCTGTTAACAAAAGAAATCAGGTTGGTTGAAGTACAATGTCCTTCACAGCTGTGGGGTGCATATTACTCAGAACAGCACTCATGTGCTACTTGTGCCGGCTCATCAGTCACCTGGGCTCTGGAGAGAGCACAGTGGACGTAGGCGGCATAAAATAGGACTGTAAAACAGTCAGAGACGGAGAGGTAAAGCAAAAACCAATGTAGCCCATATTATATGGTGCTAGACTGAGAAGAAAAGCTTGGATAGGAATGGTGGATCCAATTCGAACACTACAAAAAACTAAACTGGAAATTCCCTCTGTCCTGATTATACCGATACTGCATTCTCACACTGGGATTCATAGATCCATAGGGATTTAGGGAGTCATCATTGCGCAACAGCATAACCTCTCTAATCAACACCACATCCCGGACACACGGTGGAGCTCTGATACACATTCTGCATCTCTGAATGAATATATCAGCTGTTACCAAGGTTTATTCCCAGTACCTTGCTCTGCGATTTCAATCTCGCGTCGGCCGAACTCGGCCTGTTTGATGTTCTTGACGCAGAAGTCGCTGCTGCCGTGGGTGTTGACCTGAGCTTTTTCCCGGGGTGAGGTCTCATCATCTGAGCTGTCAGAGTAGGAGGCAGCTGGGGAAAAGTGGACACAAAGGGTCAGCATAATACATCTCTGTACAAAGGAG